>JACRUU010000011.1:6238932-6288932 GCA_030449085.1 Kryptopterus vitreolus | reverse complement strand
GTATAGCCTTATATGCCCTTTTTCAGCCATTTAGCCTTTTTGTCTGTTTGTTGCATTTGTGCACAACTCATGTCTGACGTATTTTTCAGGCTTTGGACTGTAAATGACGATGCGTCCTTGTCCAAGATCTTATACCTAACGGAGCCTGTAAATACTGAAGTCCAAGTAACTTGTTTTAACTTCAAATTGGTTTCATTTTTCTCTGTTTGGATGAAATGAAAGCCTTCTATGTGTGTAAAATATATATCGTCTTCTGCTCTGCTGTATCGATCGAATTTGTTGCAGGAAGATGCGTTAATTCAAGGGGGGGGGGTGTAGTAAATAATGGAAATGGTTTAATAATAAAGAATAAATATTATATAAAGTGAATTTTAACTAAAATCATTTCTCATTGTATAAATGTTCATTCATTCATTCATTCATTTATTTTCTACCGCTTTATCCGGTCTTCCCTCGGGTCACGGGGAGCCTGTGTATATCTCTCGGGCGTCTATGGGCATTAAGGCAGGATACACCCTGTATGGAATGCCAACCCATAGCGCACAGGGCACACACACACACACACACACATTCACACACTAGGGACAATTTTTCCAAGGTGCCAATCAACCTACAGTGCAACCTACCGTTTTTGGACCGTGGGGGAAACCGGAGAACCCAGAGAAAAATCCCCCTGAGGCACGGGGAGAACATGCAAACTCCACACACACACATGGCCAAGACGGGAATCGAACCCAGACCCTGGCGGTGTGAGGTGAACATGCTAACCACTAAGCCCCCGTGCCCCTTGTATGAATGTTTTATTTAAGAAAATGCATTAATAGTTACAAGAAGTTAAAATAAATAAATAGATTCTACAGTATTTGGTCCACCCCCACCCTTCCATCCCTCCTGGCCAAGATTAAGGGGTGAGGTCTCTGCTGCCCCCCCCCCCCCCCCCCCCAAAGTGCTGCCTCCTGCTGCCAGCTGCCTGAGTGCCAGCCTGGCACCTCCATAACCTGGAGAAGAGTGTGGCAGGGGATGAAGCCTGTGCCAGCTCCCCAAGCAGTGCTTACTAATGCACAGTGGCACAGGCCCTCTGGCCATTTGGCAAACTCTGCGTTCACTTTTGGACAAAATAACCATGATTGATGCACAAAGTTGGGTTTAATCCCATTTTTTTCCCCTTTTTTTCTGTTCCTGTGAATGAGTCACCACTTTTCTGCAGTGCAGACTGATGATTTAGTCTTTCTATTGAATAAAATTCACAAACAAGGGAGAAGGAAGAGAAGCAGTGGACTCGAAGGTCTTTCCGAGGCAGCGTTATCTTCGAGCGGCGGCAGAACTAACCTTGAGCGTTGGCTTTACTGAACTGGTACAGCCTTGCCTCTACTGTCCCAAAAACAATAAAAAGCCCCCCCCCCCCTCCTCCTTTCTGCTCATTGCCATATCAGCTTTCCTGTCGTCCCAGGGTTAGGAGGCTCGTCATGCCCCCTAGAGCTATGCAGGAGAAATGAAACCAGGTTATAGTTAACAGTGATAGGGATTAAAACTTAACAGTGTATCATTAGAAAAGGGAATAGAGCCACGCGTCTTTGATTTAATGATTTAATACATGTTTTCTGCATTGTCCCTCTCCAATCACCTATTTATATATATATATTATATATATATATATATATATAATATATATATATATATATTAATATGTATGTGTGTGGTGTGTGTGTGTGTGTGTGTGTGTGTGTGTGTGTGTGTGTGTGTGTGTGTATATATTACACACACACACACAACACACACAAAGTTATTTGTAGCCAGAGCAGAGGCAGTGTTGCATGTTTTTCTTTGCTCTCTCTGTTGTTTGATTGGACAGCAACATCTGTGTGAAAGCTGCCTTGTTCTCTAGTCCTCCGCTCCAGAGCTCCCTGATGGCTTTTCACCCAAATTACAGGAAACTGTCTCGTCTAATAACCTCCCTCTCCGCTTCCACAACAAAGACACAGCCTAGAGCACACCAACTCGCACATGCACGTAAACATACACAAGGACCGGACATTTGTTGCCTTTTTTTTTTTTTTTTTTTTTTTTTTTTTTTTTTTATTAACTTGCCAGTGAATTACGCAGAACAACATGGACCTCTATACACAAAATACTAGATACATTTATCAAATAAAACGTAAATAATTGTTTGATGGCGGAATAATGAACTCGCACCCGAACATTTTAGCAAACGGAAATGTTTTGTTTACTTTTTTTTTTAATGGACGCGGTGCTTTTGGCGTCTGAAACGCAGTGAGCGAAACACTCAGCATGTAAACCTGTTCTATAGGAAATTAGGTAAAAGGTCACACATGCATGGACTGCTTATTGGTTATTTTAATCTCTAAATTCGAACAAGTCATAATAAGTGTGTGTGTGTGTGTGTGTGTGTGTGTGTGTTAGACATTAGGTGGTTGATTTCCCACAGCCGTGCTGTGTTTGTGCGTCATGAAGATCACCAGTTAGTCACCTATTAATAGCCTAGACGCTCAGTAAAAGTCCGAAAGTATGATGCACGTCGAATCTGAAACCATGTACAGTGCTGTGAAAAAGTGTTTGCTCCCTTCCTGATCTCCTGTTTTTTTTTTTTTTTTTTTTTTTTTTTTTTCTTTTTAAAGCTTGCATGTTTGTTATACACTAATGTTTCAATGAAGGTTTTTCTTATTAAGGAAAAACGAACTCGGCCCTGTGTGAAAATGTTTTAACCCCCCCCCGCCCTTGTTAAAACATAAATGTGGTTTATCACAACCGAGTTAAATTTCTCTCGCCACACCTGTTCACAATCAAGAACTCACTTAAATAGGACCTGCCTGACAAAGTGAAGTAGACCAGTAGATCCTTGAAAGCTAGATATCAGGCTGAGATCCAAAGATCATGCTGAGATTGAGATCTATCAGTCTGGAAAAGTTTTTAACGCCAAAGCTTTGGGACTCGAGCGTACCACAGTGAGAACCATTGTCCAAACCCTGTCCGGACGACCAAAATGACCCCAAGAGCTCAGCAAGGACTTATCACAACAGACCCCACAACAATATTCATAGAACTGCAGGCCTCATGTACTCCAGTTAAGGTCAATGTTCATGACTCTATCATAAGAAAGATACCTGGGCAAAAAATGGTTCCTAGTTCCTAGGCGAAAAGTGCTGCGGAGCAAAAAAAAACAAAAACATAAAAGGCTCGTCTCTGTGATTCCCAAGACCTTTTGGAAAATACTCTGGATTACCTAGAATAGGGGTGGCCAACTAGTAGGAGGCTAAGGAGCCACTTTTTTTTCTGTGTTACTGCAAAGAGCCACATCATACACATGGGTACACATGAACATCATCCCATTCCGCATTGACGCATGTTATGTGAAAGCTTCTAAAGAGCCGCGTGAAACTAGTTAAAGAGCCGCATGAGGCTCAGGAGCCACGGGTTGGCCAGGCCAGACCTAGAAATAAGTTGAACTTTTTAGAAGGGGTGTGTCCCATTATGTCTGGCGTAAAAGTAACAGCGCATTTCAGAAAAAGAACATCATACCAACAGTAACAATATGGTGGTGGTAGTGTGATGGTCTGGGGCCGTTTTGCTGCATCAGGACCTGCTGTGATAAATGGACCCATGAATTCTGGAGATTCTCAAGCTGAAGCCAACTGGGGTTCTGCAGAAGGACAATGATCCAAAACACACCGGCAAGTCCACCTCTGAATGGCTGAGGAGAAACACAATGAAGACTTTGGAGTGGCCTAGTCAAAGTCCTGACCTGAATGTTATTGAGATGCCGTGGCATCACCTTAAAAAGGCTGAGTGGACTAAAATTCTGTAGCGCCGAAGACATAGTTTTGATAAAAGCCTTCATTTCAAAACTTTTCTGTTTACTCATGTTATCTTTGACTAATATTTACATGTTTTTGATGTGCTGAGACGTTAAAAATAGGAAATCCGGAAGGGGGCAAAACACTTTTTTTTTTTTCCCCACCACTGTATTTGCTCGCCAACTGCTTGCTTTTCTTGTTCTTTCTCTGTGCATGTGAGTTCTTGTCTTTACCCCTGATATGCCCCCCCCCCTCTCTCTCTCTCTCTCTCTCTCTCTCTCTCTCTCTTTGTGAGTAGTTTAGTGGCTTTGGTGAGTTTTTACATGCGTAGATTAAAGCCGAGTCTGTATAATGAGCCGCTCTACAGTGTCAGGCAAGCCACTGCCGTGTGTGTGTGTGTGTGTGTTTGGGTTGAAGGGGTGTTATATTGATGCAGATGCAATACCCTGGTAAGGAGGAGCTGGTGCAGCCATTTCAGACGTCTCTCCTGTGGAGATGCAGACAAAGCCCTCCCCTGGGGCGACGCTGCTTAGTCTATCTCTGTCTCTCTCGCTCTCGTTTAACGTCTCTCTCTCTCGTCTTTTTTTTTTCTGTTGCTCCATCTGCTGTCTCAGCATCTATAAAGTAGTCTTGTTCATAAAGTGTGAGGAGTACAGGACGGACACTCCAGCTGCCCCACCTCTTTGCTCTCTCTCTCTCTCTCTCTCTCTCTCTCTCTCTCTCTCTCTGTCTGTCTGTCTGTCTGTCTGAATGCTGCCAATATAATAGCACAGCTCTATGACTTCACTCGTGGTGATAAACGACAGCCCCCTGATCCACAGAGACCCCCCCTTCCCCCCAACAAGCTAACTCTGGCCTGGCTATTTACATGACGGGATATAGGAAGGGAGGTAAAAGGGGGAGGGGGGACGGGTGTGAGTATCTTGGCGGGGAAAAAGAAAGTGTGAGGATTAATTTGCTTGGTACAGGTGGGGTGGAGCGTAGGCCAGCTGCAGCACAGATTATTATCAGTAGAGAGGGAGTCAGTCAGAGAGAGAGAGAGAGAGAGAGAGAGAGAGAGAGAGAGAGAGAGAGAGAGAGAGACCGCCTCTCATGGCTGTGTATGGAAATCAGGACAGGCAGTTTCACAGCACCTTTATCACGCGGGGCATTTTTTTTGTCCACATTTAAATGCTGTTTGAAAGCCGCCCCCCCCCCCTTTTTTTATTTCGCTGGACACAAATGAACCATGACGAAGACCCGCGAACACCAGTGTAAAGAGTTTAGGCCGCCACCAAAAGCACCAGTGGATGAAATGTTGGCGCACCATTGTACGCCCTTGCTTGTGGAACTCAGCAGGTGCAGAACAGGACCACCAACAGACCTCTGCAAACATCTGATTAATGACGAGTTCGTACCGGTGTGACCTTTTAATGCCACTTTTTTTTTCTTACGTACTTCAATCAGATTCAAGTTGCTTCGAATTTGCACCGTCTGTGGCGTTTGTCTTGACTTTGTATTGGTTTTCTCCGCAGCTGCCCAGAGCGAGGAGAGGGAGTGTGCATTTACCGACCTCCACCAGCCGATTGATGAGCAGAGCGTGGCGGGCGACTGGCACGTGTCACGGGAGAACAACACCATCCTGTGCAGCAAGAGCAGCCGCTGCTACGGCCTCTGGGAGAAAACTCACGACGGTGACATTCGCCTGGTCAAACAAGGTCGGCGAACCTTTTCTTTTTGTGCTCGCTTTCACCATATTCTCTCTCTCTCTCTCTCTCGCGCGCTCTCTCTCTCTCTGCCTCTCTGCCCGGTCTTACTAACTGCCGTCGATTCCTCACAGGCTGCTGGACTTACATCGGCGACCAGCAGGATTGCCATGACAACCGTTGCGTGGTGACCAACACGCCGTCACAGATCCAGAATGGCACATACCGCTTCTGCTGCTGCAGCACCAACATGTGCAACGTCAACTTCACAGAAAACTGGGTGCCCAGTCCCACCAGCGCGCCCATCCGTGAGTACCGCCCAAAAAAAACATCTTTACTACACACAAGGCGTCATGTTTAATACCAACATTCCCTGTCGGATTTGATCTTAGGATCCAATGAATCACACCTTATTTTTCATTTTAAAAAATCATATTATTTATTAGTAATTAGGGTGTAACGTCTTTAAGGGACACCGGTCTTTCCACGTCTCCCACCGTAGTCACAGTGAATCCAAGCGCTACATGCACTCCGTCGTATTTTTCCCTCATAATACTCCCTGCGCATACTCCGACATCAAGAGCGCCACTGCCACCTACTGTATAGAATATGCAATTATTCTAGTGCAGCAAAAAAAAAAAGAATATTCCCCCCCCCCCAGATCACACGCATCGCCCCCCCCCCCCCCCCCAAGGGAAGGGAATATGTATTTTTTTTTCCCTCTCCCCCGTGGGTGGTACCCCCCTCTATTTGAGAACATTGGCCTAGATAGTAGAATTGCAGCATTCACTGTAAGTGTTGCAGTGAAAAAACTATAAAGTGGGGAAATAATGAAAACGCATGTGGTGAAAACGCAAAACTGCAGCTATTCCAAAGAATTCGTCATGTTTGCGGCATTTGGCAGACGCCCTTATCCAGACCGACTTCTAACTGCGCAGTTGAGGGTTAAGGGCCCTGCTCAAGGGCCCACTAGTGGAGGCTTGGTGGTGCCACCTCCATCGTTGCACAAACCAAATGGCCATTTCGATCACACCAAATCCAGTTTGTAAAATATTACTCTAATTAAAAATGATTCGGACGTCATTTGGAGAGCGTCTTCAGCGTTTAGAAAACAAATCTGGGATTCAAGTGTGAGATGCAAGATGAGTTATTTATTTGTTTGTTTGTTTATTTATTTATTTATTTATAAAGCGAACGCAAGATTGGTCAGGTATGAAACTGTTGCCCCCGACATTTGCCAGTAAAAATAACCCCGTTAATTCAGGCGTATCAGTGTATAATCGCATTAGGGATGGAAGATCGACCGGTGTCTCATGATTAAAAACACGTTGTACACAAACAACCTTCTTTTCTGTATTTGATTGAGTGTACCTTTTTTTTTTTTTAATCAAATTACATGGATGCACTGTTGATTTTCCTTCAGCATCTTCCCTCACTGATCACATGTGTTATTAAGAAGCTCTGGTTAGTTCCACGTCAGTAGGGTTGGGTATCGTTTTAATTTTAAAGATTCCGATTCTTTCGATTCCGATGCAACCCAGTTGCGAGTCAGACATTATTATATAAAAATTTTTCTTCGCCATTAGTCGCCGTACTTGTGCCGCTTAATGACGGGCGCTCGGGATGCACAATGAATCCAACACGGTGCATTCTTTTATTTCGACGTAGTGAAGCAACTGCAGTTGTTTAGTCATGTTTGTCGTGACGTCTTGAGTGCAACATATTAGTTGCAATAATTACTCTTAGCTTTATCTTCAGTCTTTACAAAGTGTAGTCTCACTTTTGATCCCTTCCCGCGGTCCCTCTTGTAAACTGATGGTTAAATTACCACACAAGGTCCTGGCAGATTGGACGCGAGGAAGGTCCTGGCAGATTGAAATATTATCAGATTCCAGAATTAGATTGTTTTGGGTTTAGATTTGGGTTTTGTTTACATCATTGTTACTGGTGTTTTTTTGGTTAAAATCAGGAAAATATCAGGTGTGTGTGTGTTTTTATCTAGGATATATATCTTATATATATATACTATATATATATATATATCTTAGATAGATATATATATATATATATATATATATATATATATATATATATATATATATATATATCGATATAGTAAAATATATATCGTATATAATAGAGATAATATATATATAGATATATATATATATAGATATATATATATATATATATATATATATCGGAATATCTATCCAATTTGGTGTGTGTGCAACTATGTATGTATATATGTATACAAGTATATATATATATATATATATATATATATATATATATCTTATTCCACATTTTATATCGGATAGATATATCATATATATATATATATATCAAATGTGAATGTGTGTGTGTAATGTATATATGTATAGTGTAGAGTATAGTATATATGATATATATATATATCGATATCGATATGGATATAGATATATATATATATATATATATATAGAATATCTTAGATATATATTTATTCCACATTTTATCTCCATCCAGTGTTCAGCAACATTTTGTGTGTGTTTGCGGAGATTTGAAATAATTCGTGCATGTGGGTGTTAGTGCAGGTGTTCAGTAGGTTTGAGGCCACAGACACACACAAACATTGGATGTATTCGATGCAACAGTGTGGAATGTGCTGAAAAATATTGTGTGTTTCATGCTGAAATCTGCCAGACAGAGAACTGCATTTGTTGTTTTCCCATGCGAGTTTGAAGTTTGTTAATCCCAGAATGAGGGAACTTTCACTTGAAGCACACGAGGCCACCCTGAACCCAAAGCTACTGTATCTTCATGGTGTGGCTGAGAGACTTCTCCATAGAAACAGCACCGGCATGTTCTGCAGCTACACCACGCAGCATCCGGCTCAGCCTGTGTTCACCTATTCATTCTCTCGTTCTCCCTCTCCCTCTCCCTCTCCCTCTCCCCTCTCTCTCTCTCTCTCTCTGCAGCCCTGAGCTTTGTGCTGCATCGCCTCAGGACACAACCCCATGCATGTCCCCTCTCTGTGCACTTTCTCCTATCTCCATAAGTGTTGTCATATTTCTTTTTTGCTCTTGTTCTCGTTCTGCTTCTTCTTTTTTTTTTTCCTTTCCTTCCCGTCCTCTTTGTCATTTGTTCCCCATGTGCCACGCTCTCTCCCTTCTTTCTTCTCCGTCTCTCTTGCACACTTTTTTTCCCCCCTTTCCTTCTCCCCTTTTTGTCTTGAGGCTCTGAGTGACTATAGAAGCAGTGGGCTCGTTGAAAGGATAGGACTGAATCACAGAACAAACACGGCAGAACAATGAGTTGAAAAATGGATGGAATAAAAAAAAAAAAAAAAAAAAAAAAAATCAATGGCAAGTCAGGTTCTGTAACTGTGAATTATTCCGCTCCGCTTTGGTTATGGCCAGTAGTCGTGAAGTCCTTCTTTCTTTTCCAAACAATGCAACCACCACTCTTTTTAATCTTCTGTTGAATAACGTGTTGCATAATGAGCGAAAATAGTTTACCCGAAGTGAAACATGCGGACACTTTTGCTAATGGAAATGTATCACAGCCATTTATACACCGGCCTTGTGAATAGCAATTGTGTTTATGGTGTGTGTGGCGCGGGATTGAGGTAGCCTCAATTTTGGCATTGCGCCAGCTTTGGGGGCCTGGAGAAAGGTTATGGTAGAGGACAACAGATTAATCAGGAGAAAAGTTGGAAAGGTCCCCCCCCCCCACCCCCCCCCCCACCCTCCCCCCCCCCCCCCACACCCCCCCCACACCCACACACACATATATACATGTATAAGTTAAAGAGCAGAGAACCCAACATGGTATCTCCGTACTTTAATCCCATTAGTCAACAAACAGCCACAGGATGAAAGATTCAGACAAAATTTCACACTCCGATAGGAAAACGGTTATTCTGCGGTGCTTGTAGAACAGTTTGCAAATGTGTGCTGTGTCAACTCTGATTAATCTCACATGTTCAGCAAGAATGTAAGGCTGCTTACTAAACCGCACGCATGCTAAGTAGTCGACTATTTAGCGCAGCAGAATAAGATTTGGGGCACAACCCATGTCGTCCGCAGCTTTGTATAAATATGTAAATTCGCTTTTGGGCTGCGCAAGCAGAGTTTCCCCCCCGACTTCGTGTATATTATGCCGACGATTTCCTGTACAGGTGCTGTATCTCCGATATCCCTCCATGCACTAAATGCAAGATTTCAATATCTTTACATACAGACGCAGTTCAGAGAGCAAAGGTATCACATCTGAGCCTATTTTGTTTCTTCACATTGTAAAAGATGATGCGCGTGTTTTGTTCCCGTGTCTTTCAAACACATTAAGCGGAAAGCAGCTAAAACACGAGCTTTATAAATAAGTTACACACTGAGGTCAGGCAGGCCGGAATGAGTCACTCTCACTCAAACAGAACTGGAGTGTTTGTGTTACACCAACACGGAGAAACCCAAGAACACCTGTTAGCCAGTTATCATGTGTTATTTAGATAAACAACTTCTCAACAATTGAGGAATGAGGATTAATGGTCTGACGGACTAATTAGAGAGCAAATAAATGTTCGTCAAAGGACGGGGGGGAGGCTCCTTCAGTCCATGGGGAGGGGGTGGCTAAGTGGATAAGGAAAGTCAGGCCCTGGTTATTGCCAAGCCGCCACTCTTAGGTCCTCGAGCAAGACCTTTTACCCTCTGTGCTCCGGGGGCGACGCTGACCGCAGGTTCCATAAACAAGTTGGGATATGTGACGAAACAATTTCACTGTGCTGTAATGTATAGGTGGCATGTAAAGGCTATTCCATTCTATTTACAGTGTAGTATCAAGACTCCTGACAGTCTCTCCCTGATACAATCCTACAATGATGGATTGTAAGTCTGATTAAAAAGAACAGCCCTATATGTTTTTTAAAGCATCTTTTCGATTGAGAATCCAATGGGTTTTTTTTTTTTTTACCCTGTTTATTCTATTAAGGGGAAATTTGGGAATCTATGATTAGCCCTTGCTTGTGCACCCAGGTAGTACATTTCTATTAAGCCTAAGCTCAGCGCCGTGACTCATTTGTTTTTCTGCTGCAGTGTGCGGCAATGCCTGTTCTACCGACGTGCTCAAAGAAGCTCTTCTGCGGCAAAACAGGAGCAAAACAGAGCTGGTTTTTAAAGACCGTTAGTAGTGAGAGGAGGTGCTAAGTGCATTGCCAAAAAAAAAAAACAACCCCCAAATGAGTATGTAGGCAGGATTTGGCACAATACTGATATCTAAATAATGAATACACCATCCAAAATGCATTCACTAATGGGATCCCATTACAAAGGGTAATATGCAAGTCCTTGAGAATACAATTGGAATACAGGGTGAAACGGAGCATCGGAGAGCAACTGGCAGATTAACCCTAGGCCTTGTACTTCGACTGCTGCTCCGAAGTGCTTCTTCCTTCTGAACCGGACGATGAATATGGCATGTGATCTGTTCATACAGTAGTCACAAGCAACGTGAAATGGCCTTTTTTGTTTGTTTGTTTTCGATGTATTGCCAGTATTATGGATCTCACCTAATTCTAATCAGAGAACGGAATAAAATTTGCATTAGGATTTACAAATATGAATTGCACACATGCAGCACAGTACCGTCTGTCCATTGTACAGCGTATAGATTTGAGGTAGGAAACGCACATAAGTGCTGAGTGTAGTAGTGCTCGTGTGATCGCAAAACAAAAAAAGGTGTTTATACAGTTGATTGAAAAAAAAAAAACCCCACTTCTTTCACAGATGCTTTGTAATAGATAGTTTATTATATTATTTGTCTTTCTGATTCAGTCTTAAGACACGAGTGTCTGTCATTACAGTGCGCAGGCTTTGGAAGTAAACATCAGCAGTAACTGGTGTGTGTGTGTATGCATGTGTATGTATGTGTGTATATTTGTATATGTGTGTATATATACCGTAAATTTCGGACTATAAGCCGCTACTTTTTTCCTAGGTTTTGCGGTTTTTCCATGCGGCTAATAATAAGGTGCGGCTATTCTGCAGATTTTTTCCCGACCGCTAGGGGCTCTAACCGGAATTAGAATCAAAACTAACACAAAATAAATGCAAAGAAGAAGAATGCGCTAGTTCCTCTTTAGCAGATATAAGTGGGTAGAAGCGGATAGAAGGAGGACAAACTCTATCTTTACAAGGTTAAGGTGACGTCATTTCACACACAGGAGAAATGAAGGATAAATACTGTAAATAGCGCTTATTTTCTCTTCGTTCTGTCCCGTTTTAATCAGCAAAATTTCTGCTCAGTGCTCTCTCTCCTCCCCTGCTTCCCCCCCCCCCCCCCCCACACACACACGCGCGCACACAGACACACACACACACACACGCACACGCACAAATCAGCCAAAGTTGTTCTTGATTTTCCCTCTCCCGATATAAGCCCGGTTCACTCTACAATCCCCGTCCGGGCTCGTAGCACATACCTAGTGTCGCGGACACGGACGCTCGATATACGTTTATGCCTAACCTTTGTCTGTTCCCGATTCACGGACTTCCAAGTCTCCGGTACTCCCGGTACTCCCGTTACCACGGCGCGCAGAGCGCAAGGCTCCCTAGCCTGTCTGGCCGCTCCGTATGAGCGGCGTCTCCTGAGTTCTTTATTCTAATAAATCCTGTTTTGTATGAATTCCGGATCTCCGCGTCTCTGTGCAGCGTCCACTGTTACACCGTGTTAAAATACAGGTTAGGAAAGGATCTATTTAGGTACATACATGTACATTTACCATTCAAAAGCGGATGCGGATGCGGCTTGTATGCAGGTGCGGCTTATTTATGAATTTTTTTTGTTTTTTTTTTAAATAGAGCAGATGCGGCTTATATGCAGGTGCGCTTTATAGTCCGGAATTTACGGTATATATATATATATATATATATATATATATATATATATATATATATATATATATATATATATATATATATATATATATATATATATATATATATATATATATATATATATATATATATACACACACACACACACACACACACACCACACACACACACACACACACACACACACACACACACACACACATACATACATACGTAACACTGATCAGTAAAATCACACTGATTAGCGACTACGATGCTACATATTTAGCATATTTTCTTGTTGCCTAAATTTATTTGCAATATTAATGTACAAATATAATAATAGATAATGATTACGACTAGATGACACAATTTGTGCCTCCAATAGGATCGATGGTACATGTCAGATAGGAATAAAGTGGCATTGGAGGAGTACATGTATTAAATTGGTGTTTAGGGCTGGAAGCAGTTTGACAGGCTACAGGGGGTTAATGCACGTGCCATAATGCGACTTTTTAAACGAGGTATGCGTGCTTCAGCGCAGTCAGGTGCCCACTCGCAAATGTCACATTCTGTATGCTATTGCTGTCGCGGCTGCCTAGTAGTGTAAGTAAAAGGTAGAGCTGGTAATGAATATTAAATGGTGATAATGTGATGCACTATATGAGCTGCATATTCGCCTTGCCACCATTCCGTATCGCACTATCCAGTCTTATGCATGGCGTAGAAGTAGTTCGCTTACATTTCAATGGTTAATGAGAATGGGGGGGGGGGGGGGGGGGGGGCGTATTTAATGTTGGAAATTGTGTGATGGAAATGGATAATACTGTGAATTACACAGCCATCTCGGGCCTTGTTTTAACTTGAGAAGGTGTGTGTGTGTGTGTGTTGTCGTCCCCCCCCCCCCTCCTAACCACACTCTCCTCTCACTTTCTCCCCCTGTATCGTTCATGCGTGTATGAAAGTGTACGTGTTGCTAGCTGTCAGTGCAGCAATGACGTGAATCCTGATGACCGAGGAACCGGTGGTTTAGAGAGCTTAGTCTGCACCTCACCTCTAGCTTAAAGCTATACCTCTCTCTCATATGCAATCTCTCATCTGTGTTTTTTTGCGGAGGCACTTTGCACCAGATGTTCGAGTTAGAAAGCAGTCCGAGGAACGGATCTCCGCTTCACTATATAAATACTAGCTTGCAGCGAATCGCAGCATTTGTTCTTTGGTGTTTGTCAGACTGAAATATTCATTCATTTATCTTCTACCGCTTTATCCGATCTTCCCTCGGGTCACGGGGAGTCTGTGCCTATCTCAGGCGTCTATGGGCATTAAGGCAGGATACACCCTGGATGGAATGTCAACCCATCGCAGGACACACACACATTCACACACACATTCATACACTAGGGACAATTTTCCTAGGTGCCAATCAACCTACCGTGCATGCTTTTGGACCGGGGGGAACCCGGAGAAAAACCCCCTGAGGCACGGGGAGAACATGCAAACTCCACACACACATGGCCGAGACGGGAATCGAACCCGGACCCTGGCGGTGTGAGGCGAACGTGCTAACCACTAAGCCACCGTGCCCCCTTACAATGAATGAAATATATAAATGCTAAAATATGGATAAAGGACAGTAAAGGGCATTAGCTTAAATCTTCCAAACAAATGCTGTGTTGAAATATAATTTGTCTGTAAGACAATGCATTTGAACTAAAGCTTGGTATTGACAGGCTTTTTTTTTCTTTTCTTGATTGTCAGTCCAGACCCACATGCGTAGACTTGTGGCATTGCATTCTGGGAAGGTTAGATGGCGGCTGAGATTGGGCATATCTTTGAATGTCCCACAGCCTGTAGCTTGTCTGTTCCTTACATGTTTGACATCAGAGAACCGTCTCCCAGCAAGTAATCCAGCAGCGCCGCTACTGATGATTAATGACCAAAAACTCACAGACGCTACCACCCTGCAGCCAGCACAGTGACGGGAAAGCATGTGCGATTGTTTTTTCTCACTACACTTTTTATTTTAGTTATTAATGTGTATCCCGGCGCACACTGGAAATAAAAAACGCACGCCTCCGTTTTTCTTTTTGTTAAGCATCGCATGAAGAAGCACGTGTAACACGTCGTGGGTGTGAGCATGAAAGCAGGCATAAAGGCTGCACAAAGCTGATTGATCAAGCGTGGATTTACCACGGCAGGTAATTTAATTGCAGGCGAGCGGCTGAAAATACACGCTCCCTCCAGACACATCGTCTTGGCCCGTTCTCTATAACCCCCAACCCCCCTATACAAAACCCCCCCCCCCCCCCCCCCACACACACACACACACACACCCCTCAGCCTCAAGTCTCCTCTCTGATGGAGCCATAAATATACACTTACAAAGTCAAACGCTCTCAGAAAGGCCTTTCCCTCAGATTTACGATCCTCTTTCCCCCCCACCCTCTTTCCTTCCATCAATTTTCCAATTATAAAACTTTAGGGTAGGATAGATGGCCCATCCTTCCTGAAAAGCAAAGTGTGTGTGTATAAGATGTGTATGAGAGAGCAGTTTGGGTTATGGCAGAGACATTCCTGTGTGTAGCTAATAATGAGTTTTAAAGTGTAAGCCTGTATAGATGTGTGGGCGGACTGGAGACAGCCGAATGGCAACCTGGGAGAATACCCTACACGTCACGTCTGTCTGTTTTTTTTTTGTTTGTTTTTTTTTTTTTTGATGTCCATGACTTTTAAGGGCGGCTGTCTTGTTGAACGTCCTGTATTGCGTAGTTTTTTAAATAATGTTAAAAGTATTTTTAATAGGGCTGTCAAAGATAACTTCTTCTAACAACGCAGCGCGCATTGCCTTGTGTTGGCGAATGAACGAAACCCAGGCAACAAAGAGCAAGTGAATAAAGAAACTTCGGTCGGCGGCCTTCCGAGATCATTTCAGCATTGACCCTTCCTCAGCCGCGCTTTGTAATTTTAGGATGGAATATAAGAGCTACTCAGTGTGTTAACGCATACGGACGCTTCCCGTAGTGTGAATTTGTTCGTAAGTTGTTTGTGGCGTTCGCTATTGACTACGCAACATTGTTGCTAAGATATACGCTATTAAAGCGCTGCATTAAAAATGCATTTAAAATTAATAAACGGTACAAAATAATACAGTAAGTATTGTATTTACCATGGAATGTCATTGTTAATGCGTGTGTGGATGGTGGGAGGAGGAGGAGGTAGGGATTACATTTACATTACAGTATTTGGCAGACGCCCTTATCCAGAGCGACTTACAACTGAGCAATTGAGGGTTAAGGGCCTTGCTCAAGGGCTCCCACTAGTGGCAGCTTGGTGGTGGAGGTGGGGTTTGAACCCGTGATCTTCCAGTCCAGAGTCCAATACCTTAACCACTGGGCTTCACCACCTTACATGGTGAATACATGGGTATTACACGCCTTCGATATGTTCGTTAAGCTCCGTGACTAGCTAAGTTTTTTTTTTTCGAATCCGAACATGTTTTACTTTGTGGACGGGTTTGTCAGTATCGGTGTAAGTTCGTAAAGTGTTTGGTCGTAGGGTGGGGAGCGTCTGTATTACCTAAATGTACACCCAGTTTATATGGAAAGCAACCGGATCCTATTTCTTAAAGGAGCCACGTCCCATATTTAGCAATTTAAAACAACCACTAAAATGAACATTGAAGGTAAACAAGACGTTCATTCAATGAATATAAAAAATGTGAAAAATGAGATTTTGAGAGAATTTTATAGAACATCTGTTACAGTTAAAGTATTAAATATGAAAAGTATTCATTCATGGTACAAATTGTGCGATTAAACATTTTCCTCCATTGACAGCCTTAATTTATAATGATAAAAAAGTAGATATAAGTATTGCCCTGTTATCTGTATAATTTCCGATGTTATGAGGAAGAAACCTGGTGAGATCGCCATGCAGACGCTTATATTCTCGGCTACAAGTACCTCTCGCGCGCCGGTTAAGATCGGGCCCTGAAACACCGTAAACTCGGTGATTGATTGGGCTTTCACTGTTAGCCTTCAGCAGAATTAAGCCAGCTGCGACTCTGATGCATGGCCATGTCAGCACCGCTCTCCACCAGGGTCAAGCGGGTCAAGTGGCTCAGGGTCACATGGGTCATGGTCACAGACACTCATCCTGCTGTGTGAAATCTGAACTCGCACATCCAGATTGTTTGCCTGCCTGTAGATCTTGTAGTCTAGACACTCAGCAGAGGCAGGCCCTTGATTGGCGCTTTCCTCATTGTGCTGGGGGCTGAACTCGGTCTAAATGGAGCACTGCTTTCCCCCTCGTAGGCTGATCTTACCCCGCCTTTTGTCATTCTTTCACTTATCTCATCTCGATCTGGATTCAGAGCCATGGCATTTAAACGGGTGTTTTTCCTCTCTATTTCACTCCACCGTCTCCTTCTCTCTCTCTCTCTCTCTCTCTCGTTTTTCGAAGCGAACTCCCACGTATTAACGCTCTCTCTCCTATTGTTGGCTGACATTCTCATGTCTCTTTACATGACAGAAAGGGTGGGGCTCTCGAGTTTTGCACGTAGAGGTGGTTTTACAAATACAAATAATTGTTTCGACGGCACAAAACGGCTCAATTCAAACCCGCGCGTGTGGCGTAGCTCAATGAGATGATTAAATAAATAAATCGGATGGAGCACCGGAACACTAGCCTCAAGAGAGCGCGTGATCATTTGTGTAGATATCTTTTGAGGAAATGCTCCTTTTGGCAGGGCTGCTGCAGGGCTCCAGGACGGAAGTTTCTTCGATAGGAGATGTCTGACTCCGGGTGTAATTATCTACAGTGACAGACATAATCACCGTAAAAAGGAAAAGACGGTGTCATTAAAGCGGAGGGGAAAGACACTCTGCTGTCAAACCACCGATAGCCCTGTTGTATGTCTAATTCATTACAGCCATGACACATGGTCGGGAGCTTTGACGCTGGTGCAACAAGCAGAACGCTTCATGTTGGAAATAAATTAGCACATTTTACTGGGAAAAGCCTGCGTGCGGAAAAATTCTGTCTTTCTTTATTTCTTTTCAAATATCTACTGTTTAGAGCGTCTACATTGTGGTGTTTATTCCCTGTAGGCTGGAGATAGACTGGAACAAAAATAGCTTCATAGGAATGATTAATGTACAAGTAAAAGCCCAGATTTGTACAAGCCTGTTCGGTATAGCCAAAAAAAAAAAAACAACAAAAAAACAAAACAACGCTCTACAGGATGTTTTTCCGAGTCCGATTGTTGATTTTTATTTATTTATTTATTTATTGCGAATGACGTTACCGAGGGATAGTGGAAATCACCGCGTGCGTCAGTCCGACGCGGCGTGGCCCGCTATCGAATTTCCACGTATGCATTGTTTGGCCGCGTATTTCCTCCTGCGGAGACGCCAAAAGGAGTAAAGCACATTAATGGTTTATTCGCAATCCTACACCGGCCGTCGGAACGCCGGAGAACCCGAGAGTTCAGGTAACGTCTGTTCCGTCTCTGCAGGCCCGGCCCGGGTGTAAGAGGTTATATTGGTTACAGCTCAAAGCGTTTTGGGTTTGAGGCAGACACACCGAGAGATTCAGTGTTCAATGTTGATTCGGCGGAGAGATAAATGGAAGAAAGAGGGTCAGCGATGGCAATCAGAAGCTCTGAGATTACACCAGACAGATGACTTACAGGCTATTAAACACCCCGCTTCAAACGCAAACTGGGTTAAAATTTGACTAACGGCGTACGCTGTGCGTTTGATTGGACTTGCTGCGTCCGATCATCTCTGTGTCCTCAACGATATCGGTTGCATTTCCACACTTTCACATTTATAGCGGGAGTCACCAACCTTTTTGAGCCTTTAGTTATATATTATAATTAATGACACTGATGATTTCTCACAATAAGTATTGTGAGTTCACAATGAGTTAACTAACATTTTAGATGCATCTGACTGATGAGTTTTTAGAACAGGCCTGAGAGCTGCTCATGTGGTCCTTGGGGCACCATGTTGGTGGCCCCTGGTCTATACCATGAGATAAAGGGAAATTCTCTAATAGGAAAGCATGAGATGCGAAAGAATGAAACAGTGTGTATCGTGGTAGCCCCCCCCCCCCACCCCCTTCCCCATCATACTCCAACTCCAACAGTTTAGATAGCTGTGCTGCCAACCTGCTTGCTTGGCTGGCATGGCAGGAGAATGAACTTAATTAATTTGCTCAGCACCATTCCTCTTGTGCTTTTTTTTCTTTTTTTTCTTTTTATAATATGAGCGAGAGAGAGAGAGAGACTTATGATTTAATAACTGGAAGGATAAATTGGTTTTATGAAATTAAAAAAAAAAAAATCTGCATCGTGGCCAAGGCCATATGTGGAATATTAAATGTAATACAGAAACCTGCTGTAATAAAGAGCAAGAGCTGATTTTCCAGGCGTATTTATTTGTTTATTTATTTTGACCTACTCGATTACCTTGTGAGACTCGAACATGCCCCGTGGGATTTTTGCAGAAACATCCTCTGAAGTAGATACGGTCGTGTTTTTTTTTTTTTTGTCCGCGATTTACGTTAACCATGATATCGTCGATCTAGATAACGCTAATTTACAGCCGTGCAATCTCACTGCTGGGTGAATGTAAACGTGCGCGTAGACTACTATTATAGTTATCGTTACCCTACATGGATAGGGTAACAATAAATGGGGGATATTGTTACTCACGTGAATGGATAGGGTGGAGAGGTTATTTTGTACGACCACAAATTTGTGCTTCCACAGACACTGCTCAAGCTAATCAATGCGCTTTTTTTTAATCCAACTACATGAGTATCCAGTTACAAGCCGTGATCTCTGCCGCTGAGCATTAAATTCTTCACAAGGGTGTGCAGCTGCAGTTCTGCAGACAGACAGTACCCAGTCTGGAGCCTTTTCATTTTCAGCTACTCCGAATGGTGTTGTATGTGGAAACGAAAAGCCAGTGTATTCCTTTGTAGTTATTTTACAGTACACTTTAGCTCGTTCCCGGGGAAACAAATGGCTTTTACCTTTCCATCCACTGCCTAAAAAGCACTCGAAGTGCTTTTGATGACGCATTTCCCATCCGCGGAGTTTTCAGCAAAAACCCGAAACGGATCGTGAAATAGAAGACATGGTGTGATTTTGTGAGTTTCGCGGCCTGTTGCTATGCGGTTCGGGAGCGCGAGCCGCGCGGAGGTTCGGTAGCCCTGGGAAACTGCACCTTCCGTCATCCCTTCCGTCGCCGCAGACCGGAGAGCAGAGGAAAACCGCATTAGACAAGCCAAGGAAGAGGACAATCGTAACGCCATATCGATACAGGCACATTGTAGATGTCTTACAGCGAAGCAGTCCGCCTGCTCTCTGCGTATTAGGGTTCGATCGATATTTATCCTTGATGGGATGCATTCATTAGCCCTACATTCTGGATGAGCCAATATAAATTTGTATTTACACAACCCTGGAGGAGATGGAGGATACATTTGTAATATGATTTTGTCAAAGTCAGACTAAATTAGTCATCTGAACCAGTAATATGAGACCAAAAAAATTTAACTTGAACAATAGAATTTATTTATTTATTTATTTATTTGAGCCCAATGTTTATCCCATCAATGTGTAAAATGAAGCACACAACGAAAAAAAACATGTAATTCTTGGCTGGAAAAATAATTTTTATCCTATAGTTATCCTATTTATATCCTCATAAATATCTTCATATTTTTCATTCATTCATCTTCTACCGCTTTATCCGATCTTCCCTCGGGTCACGGGGAGCCTGTGCCCATCTCGGGCGTCTATGGGCATTAAGGCAGGATATACCCTGGATGGAATGCCAACCCATCATAGAACACACACACGAACACAAACACACATTCACACACTAGGGACAATTTTCCAACGTTCCAATCAACCTACCGTGCATGTTTTTGGACCGGGGAGGAAACCGGAGAACCCGGAGAAAACCCCCTGAGAACACGGGGAGAACATGCAAACTCCACACACACATGGCTGAGACGGGAATCGAACCAACATGCCCCCGTCTCGATCAGTTATAGTTTACAAATGCAAAAGAAAACCCCACTAGTATATAAAGTTCCACCTATACTATACTGTAGTGAGTGACAATCATTCTGTAATGTTTGCATTTGACACGTTATTGATCGTTTTCGCTCCGGCCTCGAGTTCCTGTTTACTAAACACGGTTTACAGGAAAGTTCTTACCTGTTATTATAGACGACCATGAAAGACGGTGCTTATTAAACAAAACTGGTAACGCTCTTTTCCTGTTGGCTCACTATGCATCAGATCACGCCATGCATGTGTCATGGACCTAGCAACTCCTCAGTCTACCTCCCGACTCGGTGTGAAAGGCAACAGTGTACCGAGGGAAAGAGCGGGGATCTGTAGAGGCGATAGAGAAAGGCATGCGAGACGAGAGGGTCGGTGAGGGATGATAGAGTGGGCTTAAGTAAGCAGAGAGGAGTAAGTAAGCAAGCAGAGAGCCCGTAATGGATGGAGTGATGAAGAGAGAAGTGCAGGAAGTGAAAGCAGGGGAGTGAATGCATAGGCGGGACACGAGGAAGGGCAGGCAGACATTTGGCCTCCAGGCCAAACATTGCTGGCTCCAGGACATGTAAACAGTACAGTCTGTGCACATGTTTTTGTATGATTGTGCAGAATGGTACGAGTGACCGACGTTAACGTTTAAAGCGCAGGGTTTTGTAATCTCGGGCAAAAAACATATCCTCGTGCTAACGGGTCAAAGAATACCTTAAAACCGATTGGTACACCAACAAAAAAATACTCATAGGGATCCCCTTCTTTTTCTCTCTGTGCGTGGAAGAGTGATCATGCGAGTGTTTTTTATTAATTTATTTATTTTTACTTTTTTATTCTTTTTTTAAAGCATGCAACTACTGTCTCTGTAGCGGCACGGTGGCTTAGTGGTTAGCACGTTCGCCTCACACCACCAGGGTCCGGGTTCGATTCCCGTCTCGGCCATGTGTGTGTGGAGTTTGCATGTTCTCCCCGTGTTCTCAGGGGGTTTTTCTCCGGGTTCTCCGGTTTCCTCCCGGTCCAAAAACATGCACGGTAGGTTGATTGGCACCTTGGAAAATTGTCTCTAGTGTGTTAGTGTGTGTGTGAATGTGTGTGTGTCCTGTGATGGGTTGGCATTCCGTCCAGGGTGCATCCTGCCTTAACGCCCATAGACGCCTGAGATAGGCACAGGCTCCCCGTGACCCGAGGAAGATCGGTAGAAGATGAATGAATGAATGAACTAGTGTCTCTGTGTAATTAGTGTATTTTGAATATAGTAGCATTATTTTGTATGCTGTAGAGACAGTAAAGTCTTGTATTGAATGCTGCGACACAAATATCCAGCATTGCAGTTTATCATGGGCCTCCGTCTAATCGCATTTTACTGCCATCTCTTACTGTGTGTATTATGAGGCTTTTGAAAAGGTGCTGTGACCTTTTTAATGATTTATTGCAAGCAGTAGGGGATGTGCGTTGCTATTTTGATGATTGGAATTCAGCTGCAGTAGGTAGTGCGAGGCAGGTCTCGGATGTCACCTGTTATTTGCTCTTTCATTTTCTCTCGCGTCGTATCCGCCTAAACCTGCGAACGCGACCCGAACGAACGCACGAGCGATTGAGTCGGCGCAGGACAGACATGAAATCCTCTGAGAAGTGTAGTGGGCCAGGCTAAGATTCATCGCAGCGTCTGTGGCGTTTTGAATATCACCATGGACCGACCTGCAGCTATATTAGAACAACCACAATCAGGCCTTGATTCTGAACTCATGTTACTTCTTGTGTCTGACCCCACAGTGCACCCACAGCCGCTGCATCGTGAGGATGCCATTTTCATCACCCTGGCATCCGTCTCGGTCGTGGCCGTGCTCATTGTGGCGGCCTTCTTTGGCTACCGAATGCTGTCAGGTAAGGTTCAGTGTCCAACGACACTCAAGTGACCCTGGATGATTTAATAGTGATTTGACCGGAGTGTGTGTCTGTGTTTGGCTGTCTCTCTGTCTGTCTGTTGTTCTCTGTCTGTCTGCATCTCACTTTCTGTGTCTCTCTGTCCCTGTCCCTGTCTCTCTGTCCCTGTCTCTGTCTGTCCCTGTCTCTCTCTGCCCGTGTCTCTGTCTGTCTGCATCTCACTTTCTGTGTCTCTCTCTCTGTCTGTTTGTCCCTGTCTCTGTCTGTCTGTGTATCTCACTTTCTGTGTCTCTCTCTCTGTCCCTGTCTCTGTCTGTTTGTATCTCTCTATCTGTCTGTCTGTCCCTGTCTCTGTCTGTCTGCATCTCTCTCTGTCTGTCTGCATCTCTTTCTCTGTCTGTTTGCATCTCACTGTTCGTCACTTTCTGTGTCTCTCTCTCTCTGTCCCTGTCTCTGTCTGTCTGTATCTCTCTCTGTCTGTCTGCATCTCTCTATCTGTCTGTCTGTCCCTGTCTCTGTCTGTCTGCATCTCTCTCTGTCTGTCTGCATCTCTCTCTGTCTGTCTGCATCTCTCTCTGTCTGTCTGCATCTCTTTCTCTGTCTGTTTGCATCTCACTGTTCGTCTCTCTCTCTCTCTCTCTCTCTCTCTCTCTCTGTCTGTGTGTCTCTCTCTCTCTCTGTCTGTGTGTCTCTGTCTCCCTGTCTCTGTCTATCTGTGTTTGTGTGTGTGTGTGTATGTATGTCTCTCTCTCTCTCTCTCTCTCTCTCTCTCTGTCTGGGTACATTTCAGGAGACCGTAAACAGGGCCTGCACAATATGGATATGATGGAGGCGGCAGCGTCTGAACCCTCAGTTGACTTGGACAGTCTAAAGCTACTGGAGGTGAGCATCTGTGATATGAATCCATAACCCGATTTCTACACTGTATTCCATAATTCCTCCGTGTATACAAAAACACATTTCCACAACCGTCTCTTGCAGCTCATTGGTCGTGGCCGCTACGGCTCGGTTTACAAAGGCTCTCTGGACGAGCGTCCGGTCGCCGTCAAAGTCTTCACCTACACGAACCGGCAGAACTTCGTGAACGAGCGAGCCATTTACAGAATCCCCCTGTTGGAGCACGACAACATAGCGCGCTTCATTGTAGGAGACGAGCGTCTGACAACAGACAGCCGTATGGAGTACCTGCTGGTGATGGAATATTACCCACACGTGAGTACGCCGGTCCATTAGCTCCTCGGCCACATCGCACTGGATTGGGAAAGATAGTGTAGGATTTCCTTTGCTTACCTTCAACTGACCTTATCTCTTTACTTTCATTTTTAACCACCTCTTAATATTTTTGGCCGTGATAAGTGTGGAGTCAGATGTCCTGCCGGTAACACAACTATCTGCCCCGGGATTTTTATAGACCATTCACATGGTGTTGGAGCAGGCAGTAGGAGAACAGTGTGCTTTGTGCTCTCTCTCTCTCTTTCTATCTCTATCTATCTGTCTATCTCTCTCTCACTATCTATATCTCTTAACCTATCAATCAATCTCTCTCACTGTCTATCTATCTGTCTATCTCTCTCCATCTCTCTCACTGTCTATCGCTGTCCTGCTCAATATCTCTCTCTCACTCTATCTGTATCTCTGTCTCTCTTATTTCTCCCTATCTATCCATCTATCTAACTGTCTCTCTCTCCCTCCCGCTTTCTCTCTCTTTCTCTCTCGCTATCCATCTAGCCAACTACCTATCTGCCTATCTCTTTTTCTCTCTCACTATCTCAACCTATCTATCCATCTCTCACACTATCTGTCTCTCTCTCTCTCTCTCTCTCTCTCTCACAATGTATCTCTATCTATCTAGCTCTCTCTCGCTTTCTCTCAACCTATCAGTCAATCTCTCTCACTGTCTATCTATCTGTCTATCTCTCTCCATCTCTCTCACTGTCTATCGCTGTCCTGCTCAATATCTCTCTCTCACTCTATCTGTATCTCTGTCTCTCTTATTTCTCCCTATCTATCCATCTATCTAACTGTCTCTCTCTCCCTCCCGCTTTCTCTCTCTTTCTCTCTCGCTATCCATCTAGCCAACTACCTATCTGCCTATCTCTTTTTCTCTCTCACTATCTCTCTCTCTCTCACTATCTCAACCTATCTATCCATCTCTCTCTCTCACACTATCTGTCTATCTCTCTCTCTCTATCTCTCTCACAATGTATCTCTATCTAGCTCTCTCTCGCTTTCTCTCAACCTATCAGTCAATCTCTCTCACTGTCTATCTATCTGTCTATCTCTCTTTCTCTCTGCCTCTCCATCTC
The DNA here is from genome assembly GCA_030449085.1 of Kryptopterus vitreolus. Lineage (NCBI taxonomy): Eukaryota > Metazoa > Chordata > Actinopteri > Siluriformes > Siluridae > Kryptopterus > Kryptopterus vitreolus. The sequence continues at coordinate 6,264,320 of JACRUU010000011.1, read as the reverse complement.
TCTCTATCTATCGCTGTCCTTCTAAGTATCTCTCTATCTGTATCTCTATCTCTCTATTTCTCCCTATCTATCCATCTATCTAACTGTCTCTTTCCCGCTCTCTCTCTCTCTCTTGCTATCTGTCTAGCCAACTACCTATCTGCCTATCTCTTTTTCTCTCTCACTATCTCTGTCATTATCTCTCTCTCTCTCTCTCTCTCTCACTATCTCAACCTATCTATCCATCTCTTTCTCACACTATCTGTCTATCTCTCTTTCTCTGTATCACTCTCTCACTATCTCTATCTATCTATCTATCTATCTATCTGTCTGTATATATGTCTGTCTGTCTGTCTGTCTGGTCTGTCTGTCTGTCTGTCTGTCTGTCTGTCTGTCTGTCTGTCTGTCTGGCTGTCTGTCTGTCTGTCTGTCTGTCTGTCTCGTCCGTCTGTCTGTCTGTCTGTCTGTCTGTCTGTCTGTCTGTCTTTCCTCTGTCTCTCTCTCTCTCTCTCCTCCTCTCTCTCTCTCTATCTCTCTCTCTCTCCTCTCTCTCTCTCTCTCTCTCTCTCTCTCCTCTCTCTCTCTCTCTCTCTCTCTCTCTCTCTCTCAAAGGCTACTGTATTGTCTTTGACAAATATATACATTAGAATACAGCTGCACAACAACCAAAAATATGTTGGTCCGAAATAACACTCAAGTATTATAATAACAATAACAATAGCAATAATAATCATAATCATAATAATAATAATAATAATAATAATAATAATAATACAACGAATAAATAGGAGTTTTAGGGTTTTTAATAATAAACTAAAGTGAATGCTTATAAGTGTGTGTGTGTGTGTGTGTGTGTGTGTGTGTGTGTGTAAGGGGGTCTGAGTGTTTTTTGATTTACCACCACCCCCCCCCCCCTCTTTCCTATTCCTTCATTCGTGAACGTATTCACTGATATGTAATTATTGTAGTGAAACAGTTTAAATACGCGGTGTGTTAGTCAGACAAGACTAACCGTGTAGGCCGATCCTCTGATCTTAATAAACACTACATTCTTGTACAGTGTTACATGTTACAACAGGCACACCTGTCTAGCATGTGTGTAAGGGTGTGACGCAGGAATGAATGCGTCTCCTGTTGTGTCTGCACAGACCGACATCGCGCTCTTCACACACTGCGTCGTTTGTTCACGTTTCACCCCACCGCTAATTGTTTACTTTGGGTGGAATTACATTAACAGCTTTAAACTTGGGGAGAAGGGGGGGAAGGGGTGGTTGGTGCTTAAACACAAATGTTTGCATTTCTCTAGGGGGGGGGGGGGGGGGCGTCTACAATCTTGATACTTGTGGTTTTGTTTTCTATGCGTTCCAGAATCGGGCGTTGTGTTAATCGATTCACTTTTTACACAGGTGCATTCGACCCATTCAGGACCCTTTGTTTTATTTGTTTGTTTGTTTAACTACATTAAATGGATTTTGTGGGGGTGCGTATATACATGTAATGTATAGGTGTGAATGGTAAGCATTATTAGGATCTGTTGTATGATTGCTCCTGACTTAAGATCCTTTGTCCCCGTATGAGCAGTGTTAGTGAGTTCATTAACATGACATATCCCAATGTGTGCGTTTCTGTGTGTCCTTGCAGGGTTCCCTGTGTCGGTACCTGAGTCTGTACGCCCTAGACTGGGTGAGCTGCTGTCGTCTCGCCCATTCAGTCACCAGAGGACTGGCCTACCTACACACCGAGCTGCTGAGGGGAGGTCAGGGGTCATGTTCAGCTTCTCCACACATACATTCACAAACCTTGCACTTAACCCTGGTGAATCAGAAAGCCGATATAATGTTTCGCGTTACTTGGGATGGTTTTTGCTCCCATTCCAAGCAAGCGTTTGTAGCTTTAATAATGGTGCGGCTGAAAAGAATAAGGAGTAATACGTCTCCTGGTCCTGAATTAATTTTGTTCCCCTCTGCTACAAGTGGGCAAGTAAGCGCTGTGTAGTCTTTTGTCGGATTTGTATAGAGGGAGTAAGGGGGGGGGTATATAAGTGTAGTCTTGCCTCGTTGTCTGTGGATATAAAGAAAAAAGCAATGCAAATCCACCTATGATTGTTTGAAGACAGCTCAGGGACGCTCCGCTTTGCACATCTAGGTCACGCTTTATTTCTCGCGCCGAAACTAGTTTCAGACTTCGGGTCATGCGGTGTCATTTTCCTGTTTGAAAAGAACAGCGGCCTCCCTGTCAGGTTCCACTGCTTGTACATGCCGTATACGGGTGCAAATTGCATTCAGACGTTGCACGTGCCGCTCGCGATGAGGAAAAACAAGCGCGAGAGTGCGTCGTCTGCAAAATCCTAACAGCTTTGAAGTCACCTGGCCTTTAAAGGGCCAACAGCAGGAGCAGTGCGGATAAGATGGGGCTAATTTGTGTGTTTTGCTCCTGTAGTTGCCCTGGTTAATGGCAGTGTGCCAGAGAGCTGCGGCAGGATGCCTTGCTTACTGGGTCTCCGTCTGGCTCGGCTCTGTTCAAACACACTCACTCACTCTCTCTTTCTCTCTCTCTCTCTCTCTCGTTCCAATCTGTGACTTCCTCAGGGCCTGAAGTTCAGACAGGACTCGGTAGAGGAGCTTGGGCATTCACGGCCATTACACAAACTGCTGCAGTGCCACCTGGTGGCTGTATGTAAAAAAATTCTGCATCGGCGGGTGTTAATAGAGTTGGGTTTGCTATACAAGTGTTATTTAGAGCAGACTGCTGGTTTCTCAGAAATGTCTGGCAGCATTTGTGTAGAAATAGTGCCCAAGGTTATTCAAGTAGTCCAAATAAGGATCACAAGGAGTTTGCAGCATTTTTTGCATTGCATATCTCATAGAATGTCTGTCATATATATATATATATATATATATATATATATATATATATATATATATATATATGTATTTGTGGTGTGGTATATATAGTATATATATATATATATATATATATATATTCCTTAATTAACAAAGCGATACAAAATCGCTTAATCCACTGTAACAGAAATAAAGCTAATGAGAACAATTCCCTCTCTATCTTAGATACATATAAACCAGCAGTTTCACACCGCGACCTGAACAGCAGAAACATTCTGGTGAAGAACGACGGCATGTGTGTGATCAGCGATTTCGGTTTGTCCATGAAACTGACCGGGAACCGTCTTGTGCGGCCCGGAGAGGAGGAGAACGCTGCGATCAGTGAGGTACGTCGATTATCATATACCCTTTTTTCCCCGCTCATTATATTTTTATTAAATGTACAGTTTATTGCAAAAGTATTCATATCCCTTTATGTGTTGGTGATGGACCAACGCAAAGTATCACATATTTGTGAAGGGAAAGGAAAATGATACATCATTCAGACGTCCGCCAATTAGTAATTAGTGTACCTGTGTGTACTTAAATCCCGGTATAATTACAGCTGTTCTGTGAAGGCCTCAAAGGTTTGTTAGAGAACATTAGTGAGCAACCTGCACCATGAAGACTAAAGAACACACCAGATAGGTCAGGAATAAAGTTGGGGAGATGCAGAGTTTGGTTATACAAACACATCCCGAGCTTTAAGCATCTCACGGAGCACCATCATCTGAAAATGGAAAGAGGCGCAACTTCTAACCTGCCAAGACATGGCTGTTCACCTAAACTGACACACCGTGAAGGAGACCATTGATCCAAAAAACAGGAAGAAGGTCCATGGTAACTCTGGAGGAGCTGCAGAGATCCACAGATCAGGCGGGAGAGTTTGTCCACAGGACTACTATTAGTCGCACACTCCACCAATCTGGATATTATGGAAGAGTGGCAGGAAGGAAGTCATTGTTGACAAAAAAGAATAAGATGTCATGTAGGGACGTAAACATGTGGAAGAAGGTGCTGTGGTCAGATGAGACCAACATTGAACTTTTTGGTCAACGTGCAAAGCACTATGTGTGGCGGAAACCTAACCCCATCCCCACAGTGAAATATGGTGGTGGCAGTACCATGCTGTGCGGATGCTTTTTCTTCAACAGAGACAGGGAAGCTGGTCAGAGTTGATGGGGGAAGATGGATGGATGGACGGATGGACTTGACACTGGGGCGGCCCTAAACATACAGCCCAAAGCTACAATGGAATGGTTGAGAGAAAAGCATATTCATGTATAGCAGGGGTGGGCAATTATATTTTCCAAAGGGCCACATGAGAAACCTGAGGTGTGTTCGTGGGCCGAACCAACAATAACGTTGAACGTAACTTGTGTTCAATATGAATTTTTTCCGCTTGTAAAGAGTGTTAAATATCATCATGTTAATTAGGCTACCCACTATCCTTAAGAATAAGGAGATTCTATTTAAGGAAAAGAAACAAGAAAAAATATGGCTGTATTTTTTCCTTCATTTTTAACACTGAGCATACTCCAACAACGTCAGCGTTGCTGTGTGGTTATACATTCTTCTCGTGCGGCAAAGAAGCCGAAGCAGTTCAGCGGGCCGGATTAAAAGGACCAAGGGGCCGAATGTGGCCCCCGGGCCGTAGTTTGCCCACCCCTGATGTATAGCAATGAACCAATCTTAAATTGTTTTGAAAGGAAGAATGGACAAAAATTAGTCTCTAGATCAGGGGTTCCCATTATGTCGATCGCAAAGGCATTGTGGGTAGATCGCATGGCATTGAAAAAAAAAAAGTTGCCGCCAGCTTATCATCCGTCCTCACAATGACATCTAGCGCAGTTGTTGAGCGCCATTTTTGGACTGTTCATAAAAACTATGACACCGAGTTCCCTCCGAAAAGCGAGCGGAGAAGGCGAAAGGTGAAGGAACTAAAATCCCCGGTGTCCGGACAGCAGTCATTTTTCACACAGCTAACCTCAAAGAGTTGTATTGTGCAATATAGGTTGATGCAGTAATGCAAGGTACACCTGCATGTACTCTACATATAAAACTAATTCTCAATATATTTATAAATAATGTGTTTTGCATTTTTAGCAGGTGGTAGATCATTTTGACTCGGTCATGTCATAAGTAGCTCTCGGGCTGAAAAAGTGTGTGCACCCCTGCTCTAGATGTTCAACAAAGTATTGACTCGACGGGGCTGAATACATTTGCACTTTTCAGATTTTTATTCACGAAATATATGTATTATTTTTCTTCCACTTGATAATGATGTGATTCTTTGTGACGTTCCATCACATAAAATCCATCTAAAATGCATGTATGGTTTAATATTTAAGGGGTATGGATGCTTTCGCAATGCACTGTAAAGGGTGATTTTTTTCATAGCTTGGTGGAGCACAAATGTGATCTCCTTTCTCATACATGGTTCGTCTCCGTGTAGGTGGGTACAATCCGCTACATGGCCCCGGAGGTGCTGGAAGGAGCGGTGAATTTGAGGGACTGTGAATCTGCTCTGAAGCAGGTGGATATGTATGCCATTGGCTTGATATACTGGGAGACTTTCATGCGGTGTACAGACCTTTTCCCAGGTGAGATCTTGAAGCAAAAAGACTAACGAGATCCACTTTACAATCTTGTGTATAGCATTTTATATTATATACCAAGTATGTCTGATCCATGTTATGATGTAATGCTTCATTATTGACTACTCGGTTATATTTACAGCATCTGGCAGACGCCCTTATTCAGAGCGTTTTACATTTATGGCATTTGGCAGACGCCCTTATCCAGAGCGTTTTACATTTATGGCATTTGGCAGACGCCCTTATCCAGAGCGACTTACAACTGAGCAGTTGAGGGTTAAGGGCCTTGCTCAAGGGCCCACTAGTGGTAGCTTGGTGGTTGTGGGGTTTGAACCTACAATCTTCTGGTCCAGAGGCCAACACCTTAGCCACTAAGCCACCACCTCCCCTAAATAGTTAAATAGTGGTGCTGTATACTGCCAGTGTTGATCTATAGACCTCTATTATTAAAACATTGTTTAAGTTCTTTTCTGTTGTCGTGATTTGTTTGCCATCAGACCAAACGGGAATTAAATAAAATTATTAAAAAAAAAAAGGAAAGGCGCCTTTTTATACTTTTATTATTTAGATATAAAATATTTTTTTAATATATTAAAAATAGTATGCTTGGTGGTGCTGGGATTTGAACCTGCAACCTTCCCGTCCAAAGTCCATCGAAAAGAAAACCAGATATGTTGATCAGATCTACTATATTTGTTTCTATTTGTTTTGTTGCTATTCTAACCACTTATGTCTGTCTTTTCATGCATAGCCTTGGTAATCTACTGTACGCCGTTATGCATTCCACGTTGTATTGAAGTGCTTAATTATTCATCTCGCTCCATGAGCTGAACTAATGACGCATTTAGATTCCTTTCACTGTTTCATACTAGTTTGCAAATGTTGTAAACAACTTGAATGGCGTTCCGTATGTTTTATAAGCCGTGTGTGTATGTGTGTGTGTTGTGTGTGTGTGTGTGTGTGTTTTCAGGCGAGACTGTACCAGAGTATCAGATGGCTTTTCAGGCAGAGGTAGGAAACCACCCCTCCTTCGAGGACATGCAGGTTCTCGTTTCTCGAGAGAAACAGAGGCCAAAGTTCCCTGAAGCTTGGAAAGAGAACAGCCTGGTAAGAGGGGTTTGTGTGTAAATGTAACCAGCTCATTTCTGACCCCCCAATTATGCTTTAGACCGTAGCATTCTTTTTTTCTTCTTCATTCTCCAATACCGAAACTCACTCGGCTGGGTATTTGTAGCCGAGCTGCAGGTAATCATGAAAACCCCGCATGCACGCAAGGCGGCAGGGAATTAGCATGGTTGCGCCGTCTGCCCTGTAAAGTCTGCTTCATTGAAGTGCAGTGGGAGGCTGTTTTACAAGAGATGCTTTTTCCTCTCCACTTCTTATATTAGGCGGTTCGCTCGCTAAAGGAGACGATGGAGGACTGTTGGGATCAGGACGCCGAGGCTCGTTTAACGGCTCAGTGTGCCGAGGAGCGCATGGCAGAGCTGCTTCTTATCTGGGACAGAAACAAGTCCGTCAGTCCCACCGTCAACCCAATGAGCACGGCCCTACAGAACGACGAGAGGTCTGCTTATATATATATATATATATATATATATATATATATATATATATATATATATATATATATATATATATATATAGTGTGTGTGTGTCCGCTTGTATACTAGTTAGCCTAGGAATGTTTGAATATACATAAATCTTTGTGTTTGCTTCCTGTGTCATTGTAGGAACCTCACCCACAGTCGCAGGGTTCCAAAGATGGGGCCCTACCCAGACTTCTCATCCTCCTCGTACATCGAGGATCATGATGGCATGGTGAAGAACCTTCCTGGAGACACGTCCACATCGGGCACGTCCTCGGTGAGTGGCATTGGTCCCGGTACAGGGGGCGTAGGAGAAAAGAACAGGAACTCCATTAACTACGAAAGGCAGCAGGCGCAAGCGCAGGCGCGTCTCCCGAGTCCCGAGACCAGTGGAGCCAGTATTTCCACGAGCACCACGACTACCACGGCAGGCCTCACCCCCAGCACGGTCATGTCCACCATCTCGGAATCCGGCCCCTCTGAGGAGGCTGGGGCAGGCCCGAGTGTGCCCGTGTGTCTGCAGCTCACCCAGGAAGACCTGGAGACCACCAAACTGGACCCCAAGGAGGTGGACAAGAACCTGAAAGAAAGCTCGGACGAGAACTTGATGGAGCATTCTCAGAAGCAATTCAGCGCTCCTGACCCGCTCAGCACGGGCAGCTCCAGCCTGCTGTACCCGTTTATTAAGTTAGCAGCCGAGGTGAACGCGGGAGCTGGAGGTGGGCACCAGGCCGATTTCGGGGCAGGTAGCAGTGCCGCACTTGATGCCCCACCCACCATGTTTCCCCTACCAAAACAACAGAATCTTCCCAAGAGGCCCACTAGCCTAGCCCTAGGTTCTAAAAATCCCAGCAAGGAGTCTTCATCCTCCCGCCTCAAGTTTGGCCGACACAAGTCTAACCTGAAGCAAGTGGAAACGGGCGTGGCCAAGATGAACGTGGTAGCAGCAGCCGAGCCTCATTCGGTGACCCTCACCAATAACGGGGCGGGGGCGAGAAGCGGCGCCGGCGTGCTCCTGATTAACGGCTATGCAGGCGGGCCCGGTAGTGCCGGCAGCTCCTTCGGGAATACGAACCCAGCTGGACCCCAGGGTGAGGGAGGTGCTCCTTCGCTCCAAAGCCAGCTAAGCGGGGATGACATCCGGCTGAACATCAACATCAACTCCAGTCCCGACGAGCACGAGCCCCTGCTGCGCCGAGAGCACGCGGGGTGCACCAACTCCAACAACAACAACAACAGCAACGTCCACACTGCGCTTTCCTCCGGGCCGGGCGCGGCAAGTGCAATAGCCGCAGGACCTGCTCCGGCAGAACCGCTCGTACTGCAAGTGAAGGAGGAGGCCCGTTTGAGACCGGACAAACCCAGGAGGCCAGACAGACCCAACTCACTGGACTTGTCGACAACTACACAGGACTTTTCAGTGTCAGGTAAAACTCCTCTTCTCCGCTGTCTTCTGGGTTTTCCCGTTTCACCATCTGTTCTCGGTCCACGGTCTCCTTGCTGACATTTTCTGAATATATGTGGTTTCGCTCGTCGTCTTAACATTTCTGAGAGGAGAAATGGCATCACTGAGTGACGCTTAATGATGGAAAAATGCAATCCAGTGCACATTGCAGTGGAATTTTTGGTTTTGCTTACTTGCTGAAGGAACTGTTTGTGATTTAACATTATAAATGGGTAAAAAAAAATCCTTCAATACGTTAAAATATTCGGAGAGTAGCTTCATGATACTTTTGCGTCACATTAAGCAGCATCACGCCCCTTTTCCTGTAACACAACACCCCGTTGTGTTTTATTCATACATATAATATGAATAATTGATAATTATGAATCATTACCGTTTCTACTAATGGAAGGCACAAGCGGCCGAATAGGCTGTCCAGCTCATTCAGACACAAAACATACTAGTATAAAGTCCAAAAGTACCTTTTTTTTTTTTGACCCTGAAGATTATACAACTGGGCACGGTGGTTTAGTGGTAAGCACGTTCGCCTCGCACCGCCAGGGTCCGGGTTCGATTCCCGTCCGGGTTCGATTTTTGTTTTGTTTTTCCCGTCTCGGCCATGTGTGTGTGGAGTTTGCATGTTCTCCCCGTGCCTCAGGGGTTTTTCTCCGGTTTCCTCCCGGTCCAAAAACATGCACGGTAGGTTGATTGGCACCTTGGGAAATTGTCCCTAGTGTGTGAATGTGTGAGTGTGTGTGTGTGTGTGTGTGTGTGTGCCCTGCGATGAGTTGGCATTCCATCCAGGGTGTATCCTGCCTTAATGCCCATAGACTCCTCAGATAGACACAGGCTCCCCGTGACCCGAGGGAAGATCGGATAAAGCGGTAGAAGATGAATGAATGAATGATTATACAACTGAATAAACCCAACGTTGGATGGAAAATAGTAAATGTAATACTTTTGGAGTGAAAAGATCGGTCCTGCTTAACAAATAAGTTATTATTGTAATTTGACTTTATATCCACTTTGTCATTTCCTCACCGGTGTATTAAATCTCTGAGCACCACATTGCAACAGCTTTCTGCTTTGTCTCATCCATTCTCGTCTTTCACTGCCAACCATTCAATTCCATGCTTTTTTACGTTTATTAGGTAATGTGCGTGCAAGCAAGAACACAAACATCATCTGGAGATAAACTGTGTGTGTGTGTGTGTGTGTGTGTGTGTTTGTGTGTGTGTGTGTGTGTGGGCATTCCTGCACTGAATGTCCTCCTTTAACTGGCCAATTAGCACTACCACTTTATTCACCGAGAGAAAGCTGGTCCATCCGTCTCCCTTCCTCTGTTTTCTTGTTTGTCCGAAGTGGAAAGGGAGGGGAAACTTTTCAGTGGCGATAAAGATCCTGTAAACAGCGATAACGTACGATGTATATGTGAATCCGGGAGTGTCGTACAGCACAAACCAAATGGGAAAAAAAACACTGCATGCTCGAATGATGCAGGAAGCTTATGCTAAAGATATGGACTAACGATAGCTTCTGTGGTTTACACACATTAGAGATTGTTGTGTATATAGGATTGGATAGTGATGGGTGGAACCCCCACATTAAAACCAGTAGAATTCTTTTTATCGTTAAAAGATGAACAGAAATAGAAAGACAACAAATAGTTGCTTAATTGCACACAGCCACGGAGTTCTGTTTTTTTTCCAGCTTGTTTTATGGCTCTGCATTTAGCATGGTAATGGATATACCTTCATGCATGTAACACAGTAACAGAGAGATGCCTGCTGCCTGAACACACGACACGGCCTTGATTGCACTATTTTGACGCCGGTTGGTCCATTAAGCATTATAATTCCCATTATAACTCCCCCCCTCCCCCGGGGGGGAGTTTTTCCTATTTATATTTCGCTAAAAAGCCAAACATAATTAGGAAAAGGCCTGACAGGAAATGATAAATTCGGAGTGACTGAACCGTCTCTTTTAATAATGATAACATAGTACAACCTCCTGGATTATTTATCTGTCACAAGGCTTTAAATTACATGTTTTGTTTTTTTTAAGTATACATCATTAAAATTCCTTTCAAATGTGTATATTGTATTATTATATGAACCTCAGTTGTGCAGTTAGCTAATTTGACCTCTGCTTCTTTGCTGCAGTTGAAAGCTCCTCTCAGGAGGGGAAAGCTGCGTCGGCCGAGAAGATAAAGAGGCGCGTGAAGACGCCGTACTCGTTAAAACGATGGCGTCCCTCGACGTGGGTCATCTCTACAGATACGGTTGACGGAGAGGTCAACAACAACGGGGCGGGTGGAGGGCAGGGGGCAGCCGGCGCTACCCGCTCTAAATCCAGCACTGCCGTGTTCCTGGTCGGAGGAGGACCTGCCACAGCAACCCTCTCCTCTGAGAGGGCCTGCCTATAAACACACTTACCCTGCTGAGACACAGCCACAAGCAGCGTACTGATACTGGAGGGTTTGGCAGCATGTTACGAAGAGAAAACAGTTTTCTAAGATAACGTTTTGCGAGCACTTAACATCTTGATATTTCTTGAAATTCTCTGACTTTTTTCTTTTGTTTGTTTGTTTGTTTGTTTGTTTTTGGATATAATTGCTTTAAACTGAACCCAGCTATGCAGCATCATTGGCTTACAATGCTTCCATTATTTTCGTTTGTCCTGTTGTAAATCGACGTTATCATTGTGTGTCTGGTTGTTTGATAATTACTTTCTTGTATTTGTTGCACTTTTTCTTTTTATAATCATGATCTTAATCACATAGTTATGTCTGATTTTCCTGGACCTTGTTTAAATCTGGTCTTAAAACTTTTTTTTTTTTTTAATTGGGGGGTGAGGGAAATGACAATTTGTTGATTTTAACAATCATGCTCGACTGCTTGTATGGACATAAATGAAATCTAGTCCATATAAAAAGTTGATAGAAAATGCAGAGGTCTCAAAGAGCTTTGACTGCAGTAGCATCTGTCTTGTTTTATGCATATTACATTCAAGCATTTGGTGTGTGTTTGTGTATATATACATATGTATGTGTATATGTATGTGTGTGTGTGTATATGTGTGTGCGTATGTATGTATGTATGTATATGTATTATATATATATATATATATATATATATATATATATGTATATATGTATATATATGATATATATATATCTATGTGTGTATATGTATATGTATATATATATATCTATATATATATATATCTATATATATAGTGTATGTTGTGTGTATATATATAATATTATATAATATATATAGGTGTGTGTATATGTGTATATATGATATATATAGATATATATATATATATATATATAGTATCTGTGTGTGTGTGTGTGATATATATATATATATATATATATATATATATATATATATATATATATATATCTATATAGATATATAAGGTGTGTGTGTGTGTGTGTGTGTGTGTGTGTGTGTATTATATATATGTGTGTGTGTGTGTGTGTGTGTGTGTGTGTGTATGTGTCTGTATGTATGATATATATATATATATATATATATATATATATATATATATATATTATATGTATGCTATGTATGTATGTATGTATGTTTGTGTGTGTATATATACGTATATGTGTATCCCCCATTTTTGTATTCCATTCTGAAATGTGCAATAGGCTTTAGCTTTGAGGTGCTCTTTCAATACTTTCAGTTTTGTCCTATAATTTGCAGCATTTTCCATTTGATAACATAATGTAGGCTAAACTGTGCACTTACCTGCAATCTTCTATCATCATAAACCCCCGCTGTTTCCCGGATGACAATCCCTTCTTCTCAATCCCAGCAGTCTGGAAGGGAAAGGTAAAACGTGTGATTTTCGGCATGTGCCGCATAGCTTTGTCCCTCCGCATTGTTTGGAGATGCACAACAGAGGACGGTCGAAACTCTGCAAGATTGGAAGAATGGAGGATTTTTCAATTCTGTTACAATCTGAATCCGATCTCAGTCCGTTCTCTGGAATCACGTTCTCCCTTTATTTGCAGACATTAAATTTCACACCTCGCTCATTTCTTCATAAGGACTAGGCGGATATACACGAACGTGTCGGCGGTGACTCTCTGCATAAGGATCCACTAGATCAGATGTGTGATGCATGACTTTAATGCTGCTGCAGAGGACTCGTTTGAGCAAATGGACAAAGGTTGGGTGTTGCTCTCTGCATTCCAGTCACAAAAGGACACCAAGTAATGTAATTTAGATCTAATGTTACACTATACAAACCTGGAACTAAAATGTGTACATTGTTGTGCATAGTGCAGCTGCTTTAGTTCTTTTTAAACCTCTGTTGGGGAAAGCTGTACTGAAATGGCAAATTTGGTCAATTGCGGTCATGTATCGGGTATCAGAGTAATTTGGAGTTGGTGGTTAGCTTTCATCGCTTTCTATATACAATCATACTATCAGAGGGAAGCTGTGTGTATATGCTTTATATATGCATATATGTGTGTGTGTGTGTGTGTGTGTTGTGTGTGTGTGTATATATATATATATATATATATATATATACACATACATACACACACACACACACATCTATTTATATATATACACACAAATATATATATATATGCATATATAGATCCGTATACACAGTTGTCGTCTTCTTTTTCTTTTCTCTTTTTTCTCTCTTTTTTCTTTTTTTTTTTTTTTTTTTTTTTTTTTTTTTTTTTTTTTAAAAGCAGTGCCAAGGGCCAAACCTCAAGACTGTATGACAAGGGTTTTTTTTGTGTGTTCTATTATATTATTCTCATGAATATTCATCACACATTGCGTCCCTTTTGAGTTTGTTTTTCAGTTGAAGGGTTGCACTATCATTTGTCCATGTGCTTCTGTGTCATTCGTTCATGTCCATGAGCAGTTTGAACAAATGTTACCGGATAAGCACATGAAGAGTATATAAATAGCAGTGCCCCTCCACTGCATCCATATTAACTATGTCTTGATGCTAAACGTTGCATCACACAATGTACTGAAATTTTCATTTTAAACAGACAGTTGAGGTTTTGCTTATTTTATCCCCCCCCCCACCTTTGACCCACAATTACTGATGCATATTGCAAGCTCAGACATGAGCCATTAAAATAATTACATAGTGATGCTCCGTAATGGGGAACACTTCTCGTACACAACGCAAAAGTCCCCATGATCGAGACATGCTTAAAAACTGTGTAGTTTAAAAAAAAAAAAAAAAAAAAAGTGCCACTTCTTGTTACAAATTTATTATTCAAGAAAAGTATCTTTCACTTCCTCCGTCTATGTTGTTGAAGCGGAAATCTTAGTTTTGTATCTAATGTAATATAAGTAAACTGATCTGGTGTAAATACGTCTGTATAGCATGCTTTTTGCTTGCACATATACAGAATGCTCAACTGTTGCTGCGGGACCAAGAACAATGTTATAACACTGTGATATTTATCTCCAGATGAAATAGCACAGTTATGTCAAAGATATTACTAACTTTATTTACACGCTGTTTGTTTTTCTCACGCCAAACTGAAGTGATTACTACCCCAGTTAAAAGAAAAAAAAGCTTGATATTTGGTTTCTCGGCCCTTAGTTTCTATAATGCTGACCTTTTAAAATATCTTTAGCCCACAGGATTATTGGTGTACAGTAGGTTTGGCCTTCATATTGAATGATGTCACTGCTTTTTTACAGCATATTGCTAAATGATTAACATTTACAGGTGCCCATGGAAAAAGCTGAGTAGACTCAAACCACGTGTGTTTTTGTACGTATAATTCAGACGGCCCCGGGACATATCGGATCAACAGATATCATAATACTTTTGATCGTCATTGTTTTCTATATGAGAAAGGAAAACACTTTGTGGAGATCTCCCTACTTCCAACCTCAATCCATCCGAGCTGATCTCACTAATCAAGTAAACTGATTATCACGGGCACTTTTGCTGGATTAGGACTGTAACTGAATTATGTTCTTGGTGTGTGTGTGTGAGAGAGACGTTTAAAAAGAGGGTTCATCCATATTGTAAAGGAAGCACAGCTGGCAATGAGGGTCCTGTTGGAGCTGTTAATTTCCAAAAATGTTATTGCTATCAGGGTTTATTTATATACGATGAACCGTCAGCATCAGAACCATCGTTCATCCCTGAATCACTCAAAGCAAGAAATACATTTTCTTCTTTTATAAATGCCATTTTTGTTAATCCCAATAAACCGTAAATCTTTCCAAATACAGTCATGCAGACATTTTTGTCATCTTCAAGAAACTAGAATAACAGATTTAATTGTATTTGTACGTACTATAAGAGTGTTCATATGGGCTGCTGTTTTTGTTTGTTTGTTTCCCTTTTTTCCTTTATCAGTCATTGAATGCATACTGATGCTAATGGCTCTGTTGAGATCTGTGGCTGAGCTTATTGAAAGAAAAAAAAAAACAAAAAGCCACTGAAATGTTTTCTATCGCTGCTTGTAAAGTAAGCGCTTTGAGAAAAGAACAAATAACTACTCAAGTTTAATCTACTCAAAAAGATATATGTTAAATGCCATTTAGTAATAAAGCTTGCTGTACAACCCTGCATTACTCAGTTGATTAAAGACTATATTAAAGACATGTCTCTGGTCTCGTTCTTTATCATGCAAACAGATTTTCATAGAAAGATTTCAGTATACAGTATTGGACAAATGTGTTTATTTCAACAGTATTTAATAATATTAACAATAGATTGCGCACAAATCCAGACTTGGCAATGGGAAGGAAAATCTTCTTGGTATTAAAGGAAAGGAATTCCATCTTCTTCTGGGTGATTAATCATTACTCTTTGACAACTTTTAAGCAAAGGGGGCACGGTGGCTTAGTGGTTAGCACGTCCGCCTAACACCGTCAGGGTCTGGGCTCGATTCCCATCTCGGCCATGTGTGTGTGGAGTTTGCATGTTCTCCCTGTGTCTCAGGGGGGTTTTCTCCAAAAACATACACGGTAGGTTGATTGGCACCTTGGAAAATTGTCCCTAGTGTGTGAATGTGTGTGTGTGTCCTGTGATGGGTTGGCATTCCATCCAGGGTGTATCCTGCCTTAACGCCCATAGACGCCTGAGATAGGCACAGGCTCCCCTTGACCCGTGGGAAGGCCGTATAAAGCAGTAGAAGATGAATGAATGAACTTTTAAGCACTAATGAAATGTGCTGAGAGGACAGTCCAGGATGAGCACGTGTTGAATCAGTAGTCAGGGCTTGAGTGCAGGACTGGTTGTATGATTATAGAAAGGTCAGATCTCCACCTGAGACAAGATGAGATCATATTCAAAGAAATAAACAACAACAACAACAAGAAAAACACGTTTGCAAAATGTCTACACGTGCATCAGGAGGAAAAGCAGTGTCACAGCATTTTGACCACAGGAGGGTGTTGAAGCCACAGCGTCCACGAAAAGGGCACGTGTTCCCCACAACAAAGCCACTTTCCAGACGGTGGGAAAATGACTAAATATATAAGAAAGAGAAAATGTGTAATAACTGGGGCATACATGTTTTTGTTTTTGTTTGCATAATCTGTCCTTGCTAGGTAATCAACAAACTACTGTACATTCGTGGATTTCCGCCTGGGCTGTACCGGATTTAATACTGGACAAATCGCATGTGGATCATATTAGTGGCGCTATATAGTGCCTAAAGTGCAGTTATAAAGGTGACGTGTGACATGACATACCAGTTGTGTACCGTGTTTTTTGGTGTAAGGGAAAGATCTATATAGCAGGGCCTGGCAACTTTAAAGAGTTAAAAGGATCCTGTAACCGGCCAATGAAAAGTTATTTGATGTCGCGGCTCGGCCAATCAGAAAAGGGTGAGTGGGCGGGGCTTTGGCCGGAGTTGACGGTGCGTGGCTCACAACCGCCGAGTAGTTTGGTTCAGGACGGGAAACGGTTCTGCGGTACAGATCCGGTGTGGACCGGTGCAGCGGAGAAAACAAACACACACGCTGCATGGAGTGACACGAGAAGGATTAAAAAAAGAAAACGTGTCCACGACCTTAAACATACCTGGTGTATGTTTTTATTTGTTTTTTTTTTTTTTGTTTTGGAGGGTTTATTTGACGGGAGTTCATCAGCGTCATGTCCCAAAGAGTTCGCAGTAACGGCTCGCCGACGTCCAACTGCAGCTCGGTGAGCGGCGGAAGTTCGAGCGGAGCCTCGGGTCTCAGCGCCGGGGTGAGTTTACTGAGCCGCCTGCTGCCCATGAAAGCCACCGTGCCGTTCCAGCTCAAAGCACAGCCACAGCCCCCCCTACCGACCAGGATGGCGCTCTCAAACGGTGGTGGCGGCGGAGGAAATAACGTTAACGTGAAATGCTGCAGCGGCGGATGCGACGCAGCCGGAAGCCGCCTGAGCGCTCCTTCTCGCGGCGCGACCTCTGCTTCCTCATGCGCCGCTTTGAGCCCGTCCGCGTCCCCCCCTTGTACCTCTTCCTCCTCCTCCTCCTCCTCCTCCTCGACACTCAGAAGCAACTCTCCCGTGTCTCCTCACACGCAGTGCCCACAAATCAATGTGGCATCAACTCATGCCAACGTGCCTTCCTCCCTGTCTGTGCCCCCTCACAGCGGCTCGCACTCTCCCTCCCTGCTGCCCAGCTCTCTGACGGACAATCTGGTGCTGACAGCTGCCTCGCATCCCCCAGGGCCAACGTCGTCTTCCTCCTCCACCTTCTCCTCCTCTTCTTCAGCATCTTGCGGACATAGGGGCAAAGCCCTGGCATCTTCACAGCAGGCTTCACCTGAGAATGACAGGCTGTCACCCGAGAGAATAAGCCCGGGGTCACCTGTGCACAAAGGTAAACTTGCATACATCATGTTTCACTGTAAACGATGCCGTCCATCAAGTTTCACTCAAGTGCTTTCTAGCGTTACCCCAATGACCTAGTAAGCCGCACGTAAAGAGATCGAAACAAATCTTGAAATCAGAAAGACATCGTCCCTGCGCGTCCCTGCATAACAAAGCAGGGACGATGTCTTTCTGATTTCAAGATTTATGGGATCCTAGCCACTGACTTCCTCTATATTTGTCCACCAATTCTTCATATCATCTTCACTCTTCCTTATTGTTCAGTACTACCACTTGTCGCTGCAGAGAAAAAAACGAGAGCTGTAGGAAATGACACACGACAGCGCTATGATTGCATCAAAGATGGACTAAGAACACCTAACCAGGAACTTGCTGAGTTCATGCTCGTGTTTAGGATTTGGTTTGATTGTTTTACTTCTACAGCATTTGCTTCTCACTTCGCACTTGCGGGTTAAGGGCCTTGCTCAAGGGCCCAGCTTAATAGTAGTGGTGGTGGTGGTGATGGTGGTGGGATGTCACCACCCAAGACGTCAGACATCTTAACCACTTCACTACCCCTTCCTCATTCTTCATCCGCTTGTGGTTAGGAAAGTTTTTTTTTTTTCCTCTTTTCTCACTGAAACCGATCCGCTCCTGGGTTTCGAATCCTCCCGTTTGGATTTCCCCAGTCTTCACGTTCGGGTCTGAGATACCTGCCTCAGGTGCTGTGGGAGCTGACAGCCAAAGCATGCAGTACCTTCGAGTCCCAGAGGAGCAGAAATGAGAAGGACTGGGATTTCGGTGTGACGCTCACCTCGAGCTTGTTGCTAGCCTACATTAGCAGCCCCCCACCCCCCCACCCCATTATGCTCCAGAACCGGGGGCATGAACGTGTCCATCAAGGCATTGGTTTGAACCTGCATTGTCATTTCCACCCATTCAGCCTGAAGATGCTCCACAAATCCTTGCCTCTACCTCTTAGACACTGCAGATTATCAGGAACCCCCAACACCATTGCCCCTGCCCCCCCCCCTTACGGATATTCCCTTTTCCCTGGGCTGTTGGGTAAAACCCGATTAGGCTTAAAAAAAAAAACCCCATAATGCTCTCTCAGCCTGCAGGAGGGGGGTGTGTGTGTGTGTGTGTGTGTGTGTGTGTGTGTGTGTGTGTGTGTGAAAAGGGGGGGGGGTTGGAGGGGTGCTGGTGGAGAAATGGAGCCGCCAACAGAATGAACCCGCTAACTCTGAGCTCCTCACTACCATATTTTCATATGGTGCTTTAATGCTTATCTGGCACCATAATTCCCCCTCAGCCAGACGGCCTGTTTGTAAAGCTGTAGCTCGGGCACTTTGCCACATGGAACGACGACAGAGGCCTCGATTTTTGTGACTGCTAGCGGAGCAGTGTTGTGTACACGGAAGTCATGTGTAAGTTTACCCGTTTGCCAACGGAGGTTCATTATACGTCTAATGTGTTTGCTTACAGGCTAGGCCGTGGAGATAGTCTCCTAGCGATGCCTTAGTCAAAATCGCCACGCATCGTTTACAATAGCGTCCGAGCCGATGACGTAAGCACATTGATGTTTGAGGCGGCAGCGAAGGGTTGTTGTTTTTTTTTTCCCCTAGCTAGTTTAAGAAAATAAAAGCCGGCGCGTGTGAACAGCAAGGAATCGACGTGTGCGAGCCGATCCGTAAACTCACAAGACTCGAGTTCTACATGCCGCGGATTATTTTAATACCAGCGTCGGGTGATTCGGGTAATTTGGGGTCTGAAATGTAAGCAGGCACGTCCGAGGAGTGTGCGGTGCAGAAACAAAGAAGAATCTCTCTTTTATCCTTCATTTCTCTTGGCTTTGGGGAGGGAGGCAGGGGGGGTGGCGGCTCCGTTTAGAAAAAGAGCACGGTGCGAGCCCTGCGTACAGTATTACAGTATTCCAGCGTAGAGCTTCTAGCCTTCCTGTCGTCTCACCTATCCCATTGTGCTCCCCTGAACAGTCTGCTCTTGTTCCTGTGAAGTCTAGTGATTTTCCAGATCAACAGGCTTACCCGAGACCCTTTGAAAATACTAGTCTCTCAGTGAAGGATGAAGAAAAAGGTTCGAAAGACAAACAAGTTAGACCAGAGGAAGGGAGGAATAGGCCTGCTTAAGGGCTTCCAAGCATGAAATCTGTTTTCAGTGAACATATCCCACAACGTTACCAGTAATTGCGAGCATTCCTCCAGGCCGTTAATCAAGCCGTTTGCAGCAGACGCTCTTCTGAACTCCCATGTTTCCACTAAAACTATTCCTGCCCTGTGATACAACTCCAAACAGACATGGTCAGGCCCCCGAGTCTTGTTTTTTTTTTCGCTCTGCCCTCGGAAAGCAAGTGGTTTTTGACACACGGGAGTGGTAAAGGCAGGCCACAACGGGATCGCACGCGAGAGTCCAGCCGGTACTAAAGCCACCACTGCACCCACTGACACCCATACGTCCTAACCCTGCTCCCTCCGCGTCGTCCGCACCTACAGAGGGTTTGTTCGCCAGCGCAGAATGTGTTGAGTCTGGTTGGAGATTATTTCCAGCCCAAACAGGCACTCGCATTCTTCCGAAAGTGGCGAAGGTGTGTTTATTGCGTGCCGCTGCGGCAGCGAGGAAATCTAGCGAGGTGTGCTATCTAGAACAGAGTCATAATACCAGAAAGATGTCAGCTTTGATTAGTGAGTTTTGTGCACTATAAGGAAGGAGTTCAAGGAAGGGGGTCAAAAAAAAAAAAAAATATATATATATATATACATACATGAATGAACGGTCTTCATACTCATACATATACTACATATCTATCTCTCTCTCTCTCTCTCTCTCTCTCCATATGTGTGTGTGTGTATGTGTGTGTGTGTGTGTGTGTGTGTGTGTGAGAGAGATGGATATATAGATAGATAGATAGATAGATAGATAGATAGATAGATAGATAGATAGATATACATGAATAAACGGTCTTCATACTCATACATATACATACATCTCTCTATCTCTCTATCTATCTATCTATCTATCTATCTATCTATCTATCTATCTATCTGTGTGTGTGTGTGTGTGTGTGTGTGTGGTGTGAGAGAGAGAGAGAGATGGATATATATATATATATATATATATATATATATATATATATATATATATATATATATATATATATAGAGAGAGAGAGAGAGAGAGAGATATGAGTGTGTTTTAATTAATGTAGTGCACATGTGAGTGGTCTGCTCCTTCACTCTGCGTTGTGTTGGCGAATGAACAAGACCCGAACAACAAAGACTTTAAATAAAAAAAAGCCACAAATGAATAAGGGTATTTTAGTCCATGGCCTTCCCAGATAAGCATTTCAGCATTGACCTTTCCTCAGTCGAACTTACCACTTTTAATGTTAGGATGGAATATAAAAGAGGCGATGGATGTGTTTTATTAATAAAAAACACCCAGCAATGTGCATCCGTTCACACTTCCTAAATTTCGCCTACCGTCTGCGCATTCACAACCGGTGTGAGCTACTCACTATATTACCGCATATTAACGTAAAAAAAAAAAAAGCAACCAAAAACTGGAATTCTTAAAGAAGCCACGTACCATATTTAACAACTGAAACAACCACTAAAAAATGGCATAGAAATGAATGAATTAACAAAAGAATTATATTACAAGAACAATTTCCAGATTTATTTTTAATAGAGATTTTCCATTATATTTCTAACATCCGTCACAATTAGTTGTAGTATTAAAACTGCGAAAAGTATTAATTCCTGGTACATTGGGAATAGAAAAGTATACGATTAATGGTTAACGATTAATAAATAATAATTAATCGCGATTAAATATTCGAATGTATTAATAGCCACGCGTGTGTGTGTACGTGTACACACATACACACACATTAGTATAGTATATAATATAGAAGGGCAGTTTTTTTTTTTTTTTTTTTTTTTTTTTTTTTTGGCCATTTAAGCTAATAGTGTAAATAAATGTATACATATCTTAATGTATAAAGTGTCCTTGATTTCAGAGGTGGGTCTCCTTTTCCAGGGGGAACATGTTACCTGTGCAGGATATCACTTTCAGTAGTATGAATTTCCCCATTGTGGAAAGGGTGAAGGAAAATTATATCACAACAGCATTTGCCCGGATTTTCTCATGGCTCATGGCCCTATAGGTTTGAAATCCATCCAATGTTTTGTCTGCGTGTTCAATCACTGCCTTTATTATTATTATTATTAAATTTTTTGAGGTGTTTCGAGTATTTGTATTATCCTCAGTACTTGGACCATACATCAGACCTGCATCGGCTTAGTCATTCAGGACTCTTTATCTTCACACGTGTTTTTTTCGCGCACTCACTCGTAAGAAACATTTGGAGGGGGAAAAAAAGAGAGTGATTTTGTGTGTAATGGAGCGAGCCTTCAGGAATTGCCTAGGGTTTACTATGGACTTCTCACAGACGATAGTATATACACACACACACACCCAAACATTATCACACTTGTTTGTGTATTGCAAGATGCCAAAGACCTTGCAGGCTGATTTGTTCCCATGTGAGCACTTTTAACAAATGCAAACACACACACACGCACACACGCAGAGCTGCAGTCTGTCCTGTTACAGCTTGGATCAGAACTTCCCCTGAAATATCTCCCAGGTTCCTCCTCTTTTAAGAGTTCCTGCTATCCGGCAGCTCTGCGTTTCAAAACACAGGGCAAAAAGTTCACTTCTGCTTTTCTTTTTCTTTTCTTTTTTTTTCCCCTCTCCTTTTCTTTTTGGTGAGTTTAATATCTGATGTCACTTCTGAAGTAAGGATCCTCGCTTGCAGTGGCAATGTGTTGAGCTTCTTGTTTTGTGACTCGAGCATCTGGGGCCTGTGTGTGTGTGTGTGTGTGTGTGTGTGTGTGTGTGTGCTCATGTGCTCCTCCGTGTAATGGTCGCAAACAGCCTTAATGATTCTCCACTGATTTGTTTTCCTGGGAGTGGGTGTGTGTGTGTGTGTGTGTGTGTGTGTGTGTGTGTGTGTGTGTGTGTATATATATGCGACACACACATAGTGAGGGATTGACGTCATGCGCGCAGTAAAAAAGTTTTTGTGAGTAGCAGTTGTGCTTTAAAGCAGCACTGAAAAGCCCATATGCTGGGTTTCCTGCACCGGCTCCAGCCCTTCAGAGCAGCACAAAAACGACAGGTGCTGCGGCTCCGGCCGTACTGTACGCCTCGCCCTGCTCGAGTGTATTCAATGGAGCAGATTTACATGAAAGAACGGTCTTCAAAAACAGAGAGAGAGAGAGGGGCGAGAAAGAGGGATAGTGGGTGATTTTGTCTGCGGGCGAGAGGGAGCCTGTTGATTGTGTGGTGGAAAGAATGAGCGAGGGAGCGCGAGGAGAGGAGACGGAGGGAGCCAGTATAGGGGGCAAGTACTTGTGGAGGCTCAGTGAATGTAGGTCAAGACACGAGGGCCGCTTCCTCGAAGCCAGCCTGCCTCAGCCAATCGGAGCTTAATCAGCTTTGCCTTCATTAAAAGGCCTGCTGGCTACTATGTTAATGCCGGTTCAATCTGCCCAGCTTTACTGATTATCACCGGCAAACTTTGCCACCTATTTACGCCGAATACTTCTTCTTCTTCTCGACACACACACACACACACACACACACACACACACACACACACAGCGCTTGCCCAAAAACACTGGCGGTCCCCGAGCAAACAAGTCTGATCACAGACCATTTTAATGAACTGGCCTCATTTCACATGTTAAGCTCCTAATACTTGATTTTCTTCTCTCTTTCTCTCTCTCTCTCTCTCTTCTTCTTCTTCTTCCCTCTTCCACTTTCCATCTGTCCCCTTTATTCCCTCTATGCTTGTTTGTTTTTGTTGTACATTTTTCTTTCTTTTTTTTTTATTTTATATAAACCCACCAAATTGGCCATTCTCCTGATATCTTCCGCCCGTCTTTGTCTGTCACAGAGAGGTGCCGAGTTTCACTGGCTGGTCCAGTGGGCAGCATTAGCAGCAGCGCCAGTATTCGCCGGACTTCCTCCCTAGACGCCCTCACTGGCCCCTACCTGTCAGGCCACTGGCCCCGTGATGCCAGCCACGCCCCATGTGTCCCCTGCATGCGAGACAAAGCCACGCAGGTGAGTGCAAAAAAAACATCCACCGCTCGCTACACCGCATGAACAGATCTCACCATAATATTTATCTCTTCATAGAGAGAGTAAACCATACAGTAGTTCCTGAGGCCTCGTGCCGTTTCATTACGAACGTCTGCGGTCACTGCTTCGCTTTGTCGATGGCTCTTACTTCACATAGTAATTTGTTTCCAACAGGCCCAGTCCGGGTCTGGTTTTAACGCCTCTTAATATCACATTACATTGTAACATGCATAGACTCCCTATTTTATTCTCAATAAACGAGCACTAGAAACACACACTGCCCCATAGAGACAGTCCAATAGTCTGCTGGATAGATTACCCAAGGTGTTAGGAGCATTTATGGTTTTTGAGCTCTCCACCACCACCACCTGCCTGTCAGGCACAATCTATATTAATCAGTACCAGGCAACATCTGTTTCTGTCAGCCAGTGCCCACATTAGCCTAAGCCTGTGCTTGGCTGAGAGGTGAGGGTGTTATGAATTGCTTTTCTGCTCACCTTGGTTGTAAAGAGTGGTTACGTGAGCTACTGTAAACCTAAACCAAACTGGCTTTAGCATTGATTTAGTTTCCTTTTAGAATTCCTTTTAGATTAATGGTCCTAATAGGTAGGTGTGTGTATGTATGTATACACACACACACACACACACACAAACATATATATATATATATATATATTCATATTCTAGCACTGAAGTATATATTTCAAAGAAGTATATATTTTTTTACTTTCACATCTCAAATGCTCTTTTTCTCTGCATCATTTATTATTAATGCCCCACAAAGCTCGGGGTGTTCCTTTTCCCAACGACACACACACACACACACACACACACACACACACACACACACACACACACACACACACACACACACACACTCTTACCTTTAGCAAGAACCCCATATTCCATTAGAATCTTACTCTGAGTGTAGTTCACTGGAACAGCCTGTGTGCCTTTACTGTTCGGCCACCATGTCTAAAGCATGCTTGTGAAACTTGCAGTGTATTCTCACCTTTACACTCCCGTGTGATTACCCATGACCTGCTCTACGCACATCGCACGCTCTCTCAATTCTGGTTCTCTCAATTCCCTTCCGAGTTTCCTGAACTGTGACATTCTCGCCGCTGTATGTATAATAATATATATCATAATAATAATAATTATATAATATATATATATATATATATATATATATATATATATATATATATATATATATATATATATATATATATATATATATATATATAATTATTTATTACGGCAGAGTTAGTGTGCTCCTACGAAGCACACACTTCTCACACTGCTGTTGAAGCAGACCACACAGGTGAGCAGAAGTAAACAGGGTGTGTGTTTTCTCTAAGAGACGCTATTACCAGTGATTACCGTGTGCTTTTAATGTGGTTTCCCTGCATTTCTCAGATCCGCCTGTGTGATTTAAAGTGTTTACCCCGTACCCAGGATTGTGCTGAACTCTGAACACAGACAGTTACAGCGAGGCCTGTTTTATAACTTTTGAACTGTTCTTTTATTTTCTAATCAAGCAGTTACATTTTTAGCGCTATGATGTAATGCACGAGTCGTTTTAAATGTTTGCATATTTCTGTTGAATTGGAAGTTTTGTAGGAAGGAAGAAGGTCAATGGACAGCGGGACAGATAGACATGAATTGTGTGTGTGTGTGTGTTTGGAGGAAGAAAGGAGGAAGCCTCTCCCTTGCTTGCTGAAAGATGAACGGAAACAGAAGCATATTTTTGGTGAAGGCAGAGGCTGGCTGCCATTGCAGCCTCATTCTTTCCTAAAGCCTCATCTTTTTCCAGTGCTTCTGACCTACACCTGGGCTCCTACTACAGTTTCTATTCACGTTTTAATTTTATTCACGTGTTTATTTCAAGCTGTGTTTGTAG
>JACRUU010000011.1:6011432-6233932 GCA_030449085.1 Kryptopterus vitreolus | reverse complement strand
GTGAAGCAGCACTGTCAGACAGAGGACGTTCCCAAGGAGTGTTTGGGGGGGGTGACAGAAAAGTAAGAAAATAGTGTGGGGGGGGGAGTAAAAATAACGCTGCCTTGTTCGAAAAATGTGGGGCTCGGTGACTTAGTGGTTAGCACGTTCGCCTCACAACCTCCAGGGTCCGGGTTCCGATTCCCGTTCAGCAGTTCGTTCATGTTGCACCTCACACCGCCAGGGTCCGGGTTCCATTCCCGTCTCAGCCATGAGTTTGCATGTTCTCCCCGTGCCTCAGGGGGTTTTTCTCCGGGTTCTCCGGTTTCCCCCCAGTCCAAAAACATGCACGGTAGGTTGATTGGCACCTTGGAAAATTGTCCCTAGTGTGAATGTGTGCCTTTCTTGTGCATTTCTTTCCTCTCACTGTCCAGGAATCCATATTAAAAAAATATATATATCTCAACCATGAGGAAGTGTGACTCAATACAGTGGCAAGAAAAAGTATGTGAACCTTTTGGAATTTCATGGTTTTCTGAATAAATTTGTCATAAAATGTTATCTGATCTTCATCTAATTCATTGGTATTGACAAACACAATGTGTCTAAAAATAATAACACCAAAAAATCCGATCTTTCTTGTCTTTATTGAACACAATTATTCAACATTCAAAATGGCAGTAGAAAAAGTAAGTGAAACCTTAGAATGAATAACTGGTTGACCCCCCCTGGCAGCAATAACCTCAACCAGGCGCTTCCTGTAGCTGTGGATCAGACCTGCACATCGCTGAGGAGGAATTTTAGCCCATTCTTCCTGGCAGAACTGCTTTAGCTCTGTCATATTCTTTGGACGTCTCATGTGTATGGCCCTCTTCAAGTCAATCCATAGCATCTCTATTGGGTTGAGGTTCTGGGCTCTGACTCGGCCACTCCAAAAGGCGGATTTTGTTTTTCTGAAGCCATTCTGTTGTGGACTTGCTCCGGTGTTTTGGGTCGTTGTCCTGTTGCATCACCCACTTTCTACACAGTTTTAGCTGATGTACAGACATTCTCACATTATCCTGAAGAATTGTCTGATATACTTGGGAATTCATCTTCCCCTCAATGATTGCAAGCTGGCCAGGCCCTGATGCAGCAAAGCAGGCCCAAATCATGATGCTTCCTCCACCATACTTTACAGTTGGGATGATGTTTTCATGACGATATGCCGTGCCCTTTCTACGCCAGATGTAGTGCTGTGTGTTTTTTTCCAAATAGTTCAATCTTAGTTTCATCAGTCCACAACACATTTTGCCAATACCGCTGTGGAGTGTCAATGTGCTCTTTTGCAAACTTAAGGCGTGCAGCAATGTTCTTTTTAGTAAGCAGCGGCTTCCTTCGCGGTGTCCTGCCGTGGATACCCTGCTTGTTCAGTGTTTTACGTATTGTAGACTCATGAACAGATAGTAGTCCACACCTCCAAACTTATTATCTTAACAAGACTCCAGGTGTGCTAAAACCAATTAGCTCCAATTAGCTTTTTTGAGGTCATTAACTCAAGGTTTCACTTACTTTTTCCACTGCCATTTTGAATGTTGAATGATTCAATAAAGACAAGAAAGATTGGATTTTTTTTGGTGTTATTATTTTTAGACACATTGTGTTTGTCAATACCAATGAATTAGATGAAGATCAGATAACATTTTATGACAAATTTATTCAGAAAACCATGAAATTTCAAAAGGTTCACATACTTTTTTCTTGCCACTGTATATATATAGATATAGATAGATAGATAGATAGATAGATAGATAGATAGATAGATAGATAGATAGATAGATAGATAGATATAGTAGGTCTGTGCGATATGGACAAAAGATACATATCATGATTTTCTACAACAATATTGGGATTGTGATTTTAATTACGATTTTGACACCCACAGACATGTTTTGCAGTGTGAATCTGAAACACTTTTCCAAAGTAAAACCATTAGATATGAGATATAAGACCGGTAACATGTCTCTAAAACAGACATAAGGCAAAAAATTAAATGAAATAACCTAGTAAAGGTGTAACAAAATGTCTCTAGAACAGACCTATGGCAAAAAGTAAATGTGTGTAAACCCAGAACCCGGTCTCCCAGAGCAAAACAATTAGGACACTGGCAGGATCTAGCTGCTTTAAGTGTTCAAAGGTTTTATGCTAAGGTTCAAATAGCATGCTGCCGGAAACTAGTCAGGAGCGCAAAACCAAAGAAAAACGTGCTGTAAGGCGATTTCGATATAATTCGAATTAATCTCACAGCCCTAATATATAGTTAGCATAAAAGATGATGCTTTGCAACCTGATCTTTTTGTTTGTGTAGAATTTACGAACGAGAACAGCGTGAAGGAATTAAACTCTACAGCATTGCTCTGGTTAAAGTAGAGAAGAATCCCAGTGGCACTTCCATTTACATTTGTATACAATGGGGAGGTGGTGGCTTAGTTGTTAAGGTGTTGGCCTCTGGACCAGAAGATTGCAGGTTCAAACCCCACAACCACCAAGCTACCACTAGTGGGCCCTAGAGCAAGGCCCTTAACCCTCAATTGCTCAGTTGTAAGTCGCTCTGGATAAGGGCGTCTGCCGAATGCCATAAATGTAAATGTATACAACTGAGCAATTAAGAATCCACTAGTGGTAGCTTTGTGGGAGTGGGATTTGATCCTCCGGTCCGGTGTCCAGCTCCCGCCTCCCGTCCATTACCAGGTAAAACCGAGAAGTTGTGCTTCATGAGTTTTTTTTTTTATTGCAATAACAGTACATCGTACTTGTTCACACACTCCCCTAAGCCATAGTGTGTTGCAGTCAGCTGATCCTCTGTTAATATTGAGACACATCCGGGCTTGTCTTGGTGCTATACACAATTCCGATCCAATGGCTGAGCCTCGCTGCGTGTTTGCAACAAGCAAGGCCAAAGAAAAGTGTGTCAACACGTCTCGCTGATGAATGACGAGCGGGTTTACACTTACACAAAGGTGTGGGTGTGTAGAAGACGAAGGAACTCGCTGTGTGGGAAATGCTCACACTTGTGAACTTTAAGACGGCTGTGGATGAAAGGTAGGGGTGGGTGTGAGAGTATAAGTGGCACTGGGCCTGCTGGCTTTCTGGCCAATATTAATATCCAAATGAAAAGGATTTTAACTGGGTGTGAGTGACTGGTCCGAGCTTTGTTCCAGCACACCGCTGGGTCTGGACTCGCTTCACTCGAGTTCCACGCACAACCATTTTGCGCTATTCTTTCTGTGGAATAAGGTACAGAATGTGGAGAAATGTTGGCGGGAGAGTCTGTCATCATCTTTTGGTAAACACCGAGTTTCCATCTGCTTCTGGTTTACGTTCTCACTTCGCTTGAGATCTGTGGATCTTCATGAGACAATAGTCGTACCATGAGATTGGGACACACTTGAAGCTTACGAAAGAGCTTTTTTTTGTTGTACGGAATGTAGTTGTGATGGAAAAATTATGCGGTAATACAGCAGTTTGGGGAACTTTATATATATATATATATATATATTTATTTATTTATTTATTTAAAGTTCTTATCGATTCTTAACGGTTAATTCGAGTTTGTAGTTTACGTTCATTCATTCATTCATCTTCTACCTCTATATCCGATCTTCCCTCGGGTCACGGGGAGCTCAGGCGTCTATGGGTATTAAGGCAGGATACACCCTGGATGGAATACCAACCCATCGCAGGCCATACACAACACATTCACACACTAGGGACGATTTTTTTACGTGCCAATCAACCTACCGTGCATGTTTTTGGACCGGGGGAAACCGGAGAACCCGGAGAAAAAAAACCCTGAGGCACGGGGAGAACATGCAAACTCCACACACACATGGCTGAGACGGGAATCGAACCCGGACCCTGGCGGTGTGAGGTGAACATTCTAACCACTAATCCACCGTGCTGCTCCCAGTTTACGTTGAAAAACAAAAATCAACTTTACAATTTCACTTCGCAATCTTGCGTAGTTCTCCCCGCCCCTGCATCGCACTTGGTGAAATACAACATGGCAGCGCTGATTCTCTGGTGAATCCAAAGAGCCTCGTTTCATCAGTCGTATGGAAACGCTTTGTGTTTTCAAGTTGAACACCCCAAAGTTTGTGGGAAGCGACTAATTTTTTCCAGCACCTCAGACAAACCCATATTGTTGAATAGGGAGGCGCGTGAGCTAAACGTGACCCCCGTCAACCCCCAAAACACTGGCAAAAAAAAAATAAAAAATAGCAGACACATTTTTCCCAACGTTTTCCCACTGTATGCAAAATCGAATTTGATCTCTAACAATTGGAGATTCAGCTTATTATCCAGCTCTACTTGTATGTGGGATTGTGTGTATGCAGGTAGTTTAGCTTTATCTCCTGTTATCTTCTTGAAGCATGAATGTATTGAAGTGTGAAGTAGCTAGCGATAGTTATCAGTGGGATCTTGCATAGCCGTACAGAGCAACAGCTGTGGGTTTTATAGTAGTGCGTGTCTCGATTCTTTTCATTTCCAAGGTAGATATGAGTGGTATGCGAGTCTCCTGTGGTGATTTTAGTTATTTTTCTTTTTTTCTTCCGCGTGTCTCGTCAGGCCCGGTCGTTATCGGATCGCACGTATGGCGCGAGGCCTTGCCGGGGTGCCGTACCAGGTGGACGTCGGGTTCATTTACTCTCTGGAGCACACCGGGCTTGCGGAAGGGAAAAGACCAGGACGTTCCACGTCGCATTTGAGTGCCTTCTGAGAGATTCTGGCGGTATTGAAGTTATACCTAACGTGCTCCTTCCGCCCTGGGATGGGAGATATCGGAGGAAGACGCGTTTTGGGGATACGGCTTCCATCGGCAGTCTGTAGCCCTGCCCTTCAAGGCCAAGATGGTTTAGTGTTATTCACAGCTGTGCACATAAAATACAACACACAGCTTTGTTTCGAATCAGATATACCACAAAGAGTTGTTCCCATAAACTCCCTTCTGATTGGGCGCTGCAGGCAAGCGTGTGGTGTATAACCATCCTTGATGTTCTTATCCCTCGCACTGCAGGCAAATTGCTCTCATTCAGTGCTCGCGCGCGCGTTTGTTTGTGTCAGACGGCGTCACAGGTGTGTGTGCTCGGTTTAACGTTTGCTGTAATTATCCTGCGCAAGAATGAAGTTTTAGCACTGTACAATCCGGGTCTATAGTTTGTTTAAGTGATATGTTTGATTTTTGTGTGTGTGTGCGCACGTGCACGAGTGTACTTGTGGGTGTCTGTGGCCGGTTCTACAGGCCCAGGCTGGTTGTTGGTGTGACTTTTTACCCCAAACAATGCTACATAGGAACACAGAGTTATGAAGTGCCCAGCCCTTTTTTTTCTTTTTGGAAGATAAGCTCGGTGTTCAGGTTGCTGTGAGAAGCGTTGCGAATCAAACTGGACGAATCAAAGACGTGCTTTTAAGCCAGTGTAAACTGATGTTACTTCATCACCATGTAGGTACAAACCTAATAGCCTGTGATTCAACTGAAATATTATTTTTTTTTATTTGTGTAGCGCGTTTAACAACGGACAATGTCTCAAAGCAGCTTTACACAGTGAGTGAAGTAAGAAGGTAAAATATTGGTTTCGTTAGTGTCAGTAAGAAAAACTCCCTGAGATGGAAAGGAAGAAACCTTGAGAGGAAAAACCAGACTCGTGAGGGATTCCATCCTCATCAGGGTGACACCGAATGCATGTTTATTACTGCTAAACGAATGTTCAAATGTAATGTAAACTGTAGCCTTGGGTCAGTGGCGTAGGGTGAGTCCCAATCCATCTTCAAATCTCCCGAGCGGATCCGTAATTTCTCAAGATTAGGCGGTAGATAAGCAACACCTGAGCAGAGTGGCCTCCATTCTAAAAGAACAAGATCCAGAGGCATGCTGGGATAATTGGGCAGGTCCGTGATGACATTAGAACTAAAAAAAAATAGGCATTAGGATTGGGAATTGAAAATCGATTCTGAATTGGATACGATTAAGAATTGGGTACTTGTTATAAAATTACATTTTTGATTGCTCTCTTTTATTGCTTTTTTTCCCCCTCCATCTTCTTTTCTTTTTTTTCCCCTCCATCTCTCTAGTCTGCCAGGACCTTCCACATGTCCCATCTGCCAGGACCTTATGTGGTAATCTAAACATTAGTTTACAAGATGGACCATGGACCAAGTACTCAGAAATGTGTCTACTTATTGTAATACATTAATATGTAACTAATGTACTAATAATAATACTAAGCATCTGCGGGTTGGTTCACCATTTTGGAATCAATAAAATTAAAATGACCCTAACGGTCATACTTGGATATTTAGGTACTGTCATACATACTATACTAGATTGTTTTTCCTCTTTTTCTTTGTATAGGTTTTACATTTTTCTCCCATTCTCTCCTATGGTTTGCCAAATTCCTGCCCACCAGCTTTCTTCTCCACAGAGACCCTCGGCATGCGAGAGCTAATGTGCTGCTTCGGAAAACCAACCAGCGTGTAACTTCTGTATTCTCAGTCTATTCGGCAGTGTAACTGTTGTACTGTTGACTCTCAGCTCAAGGATTTCCATCTGTATGGAGTTTCAGACGTTCTCCTTAGTGTTTTCTCTGGGTTTAGTAGGATCTACTTTTTCCCCCTGCTTCACCTTGCGATTGTGTGTGTGTGTGTATAGAAGAATTGTGTAGGTTTAACATCCTCCTAAAGGCCTCCGGTGTTGAGCATATCTACGTGTATTGTGCGTGATTTCGGTTCAGGAGCTCGGTGACGGATCAACATCCCGTCATCTCTGACGAGCATGAACATGCGTGTGACCCTACACAATAAGAGGGTTCTTGTTCAGTGAACTGAGGCGGTTGCATGTCGCTTTGTGACAGTGTGTTACCCGAGAAGTCGATGTATCACTGCGAGTTTATATACACAGCAGTGAGATTGTGCAGACGTTGTCAAATTTGGAGAATATAAATGTTTGCCATGGTGTAAACTTGAGTTCCATATGTACTGATCTCTCTCTCTTTCTCTTTCAGACCCCCAGTGCCTGGGCGGATGAAAACGAGGAGAAGAGGTGGAGCTCCCACCAGCGCTCAGCATCCTGGGGCAGCACTGACCAGCTTAAAGAGGTCAGGACGCCTTCCTCCTCCCCCACTATCTTGTATTCAGGCCTAGGCTGGGTGCTCTGTCTTGATCTTCCAGCATTCAGTGGAGTGCAGACGCACAGCAGCATGCTGGGAGGAGACCGTGTCAGGATTAGAATAGAGAAGGGTTCAGCGAGGCACGACCACAGCAGCGTCATCTAAAATTATAATAACGCTGCTCTTCCCATATGGACGTGTTGACAACCCCCTCTCTTCCCCCATCACACCTTCTCCAGCCAGGGTTCCCAAGCTAGAAGAATTTCCAAGGAACCTGTTAAGATGATCGTCGAGTGTTGTTTGGTTGCCAGACATCTTCATTTCAGTACGCCCCAATCGCCAATATTTACAGCTACTAATTATTACAATGAGGCACGTCACCTATGAACTGTTCTCAGCAGAGAAGTGTAAATAATACCACACTATAAGCATAATCAATATGACTTCACACAGTGTGGAAGTGATTTTTTTCTTTTTATTCAAAGTATGGATTGCAAAAATATATAAACTATATAGCCAGTAAATTAACTATTAATTAAATAAAAAAATAATTAATTAAATCTTTTTTTTTTTGCATTATTATTATTTGGTCCAGTTTTATTATTATACATTTTTATTATTAATTAATTATTTGTAATTATTTTCTCGATCCGTTCAGACTACGTGATCGCAACCCATCACTTCATTAAAACAAGTCTGAGGTAAAAAAAAAAAAAATCATGCATTCACCCTGTGCTTATCCATCAGAGGCATCAGGGGGGCTGGGAGCCCCACATTCAGAACCACGCCCCTGTAGGAGCTTTATAAACTGCTAGATCTATTCAGCCTTTCATTCTTGCCCTCTGCTGTTTTATCTCTCTCTCTCTCTCTCTCTTCTTCTTTTCTCTTCCCCTGGCTCTCCAAACGAGAGTTCACCTCCCTCCCCCCTCTTGTCACGATGCTGATTAATTCCACATCCTGTGCAAGCGGTGGAATATCTGCCCGATGTACGACCTTGCTCCCGCGTTACGTTTCTTGACTGCTATACCCCGAGTGCACGGCTTCACATTCACATCTAACTTCAATTGGGTTAATCATTCTCCTCCCAGTCACCGGGTCAGATGTGTTCACACACACACACACACACACACACACACACACACACACATATGCGCGTGCAAATGCGCACACACACTGTAGTGAAACTCCAAACTCTGAGACAGCCAGCAGTTCTCCTTCTGACCCAGTGCTGGCCTGTTCTGCAATGCCACACTCTATCACACACACACACACACACACACACACACACACACACACACATGCACAAAGCCCACATAGATCTATTGAGGCCTGCTGGCCCGAGAATACGTCTTTGGGAGTTAGCGATTCCGCAGGCCATTGTGCTCAGGCTGAAAGAGATTACACGAACGTTGTCATTAGCGTCTCCACTCCCTGCCATCACTCATTTATTGATTAAATGCGCCAGGCACTTCATTTCAGCCCGATATCTGATTTCCGACCATACGCCGTCCCCTTGCTCCACACTATGCGCGCTAGAGGATGTGTCGTGTTCGCGAGACACACCGCAAGACTGTGTATATATCGTTACTTGCGTTGGCCCGAGAGACTGGGATTATATAATTATATGTTTTGTGGGGGTTTTTTTTTGGTGTGTGTGTGTGTGTGTGAGGTGCTGAAGGTAATCACAGAAGAATGCAGGGAGGCCATGCTGGCTGCGTGGGGTCTCATGCCTTTCTCTGTGCTTTCTTTATTTCAGACCGCTCACGTGGAAGACCAGAGCTCACGGTGCACAAACATACGGCGTGTTTACGTGGCCTTACTTTGTGCGTTTCATATGATTTCACCTCTGTGCCTGGCTGTGGGAAGCGATGGGAAACAGGAAGCCCCCCCCCCCCCACCCCCCGCACCCCCCCCTAACTCCCCAGGCTGGATTCGTTTAAAAATAGTGTTTGGTGACAAGAATGCTAACAAAGTTCCTTTCTCTCGCAGATCGCCAAGTTGAGGCAGCAGCTCCAGCGCAGTAAGCACATCAGTCGGCACCATCGCGATAAGGAGCGCAAATCTCCTTTCAATGGCAACCATGCCGCCATTAACCAATCACAGGTGAGCGTCACCCCCCCCCTTCCTCTCTCACAGAGACACACTCACCTTGTCTGCTTTTGCAGGAGGTTTAAGCTATTCGAGGTGGGCCGTATCTGCGTTACTGTGTTTTCAGTTGCCACAGAGACCAAGCAAACTCCATTGTATTTTTGTCTTGTTTTCTCAACACTGTCCTTCCCGTTCTCCATTTCACCCTTCCCTTTTTTTTGTGTGTGTGTGTGTCTGTCTGTCTGCGTTACTCGTTTGCTTGTTCACATTCTGCGTTCTCACACAGCACTGAAATGAAGCAGCTGTGGATCTCTCTGGGTTTAGATGAAGTCCCATAAATCACTCCAGTGTTATGAAAGTACCACACAAGCACAAATAAGTTTCAAACGGCCATGAGGGATGAGGCATTATGGGATATGACCACACTGCGATCAACTAAAGATTAGTTTGGGGCTGTGGATTCCCATTTAACTACACACACACACACACACACGCGCGCACACACACACACAGTGCCTGACTGGATTGTGTGTAAAAGCTCTATTCTTAATGAACTGCCCGGATGCATAATTGCCATGTTAATTGCTCTGTCGCTCGTTGTAATAGACACCACACACACACACACGCACACACACTCACTCACGAACACACAGACTAAAAAGTGTTGGAGAGACTGAATGAGAGGGCAGGACAGCCGTGTGTGCGGTTTGATCTGCGCTTGTGTGTGTGTGTGTGTTGGAGCTTAATCAGCAAGGCCAGGTGCAAGCATGAAGGCTCTTGAGTGTGAAAGGCTTCTCTTCATGCGCAGGGAATTAGTGAATAAATTACGCCGATCACATTTGGGTCGGTCTTGCTCTCTCTTTTTTTTTTTTTTTTTTTTTTTTCTTTTGCTCTCTGTGTGTGTGTTTTGTGTTTGCTCATGAATTAGGCCTGCGTGTGGCAAACGTCCTGCACGCCTGCTCTGTACTGTACTATAGCTGCCAGCCGGTCAATTAAAGGCCGCCCTCTGTCCGGCTGTCCCTCTCCGTGGGTGTCGGGTGAGGGAGACGAGCTTGTTGCGCGGCTACCTTTTTTGTCCGAGTGGCAAACTAAAGCACCATCTGTCGCTGCAGCGTATTGAGCCGGGCCCTACTGTACGCCGCCGATCTGCGCTCTCTCCAAGGAACCACAGGGTCGGAGTCGCTTCTGCCGAGGGAACACGAGTGTGTCAGGGGTGTAGTGCAGAGAGGACAGGAATGCCGCGTTGTTTTTTAGGAGAGAGCTTAGCACGTTGTTTTTGGGCCGAACTTTTAAGGAAGTTTTTACAGGGGCTGCCTGGGTGAGAAATCACGGATAATTCCAAAAACACAAAAGCTACACATTCAATGCATTAATTATTCTCTGCAGCGAGTGCTTTTTGTTTCCTTTTTTTATTTTGGCCATGACTGCCAGATCTATATACTGGGAAATTTTTTTTCCTTCATGGAGACTTTATGGGCTCGATGAGGTTTATTTGCTCGGGGGTTCCTTGTCTAAAACTACTCTGCTTCACATTAGGCCTAATGGGAAACAGGTGAGTGTGAGCTGGCTGTATAACCATGCTAATTCTACCAGACCAGAGTTTATTTGGACCAGAGGGACACAGGGGCTCTAATTCAGTGTCTAGCTGCGCTGTAAACGAGTTTTGGCCGAGCTGTATGTGATCATGGTAGAAAAACAAAATCGGTGTACCTCCCCCTTCCCCCCACCCATCCTCATTTGAAAAAGCAGTTGTACCATATTTAGAACGTGGGTTCGATACTGTTTACATTCAGGGAGAAAACTTCGACTGGTTCACAGAGTTCATTTAACATTGTTAACATTTTTTCGTAGATTTCAGTGAAGGCTTTTTTTTTGTTTGGTTTTGTTTTGTTTTGTTTTGTTTCGTAACTTGACTCACAAGATAGCACTTGAATGAATTCCCACCGCTCTGGCTAATTTAAATAGAAAGGGGGTGTAAGAAAAAAAAAAAAAAAAAAGTTAAATACTATGACTTTACAGCGTGCTATAAAGTCCTATGAAGGAGGAAAACGCCCTCTCACGCTGCATGATCTTATATAGGGGATCAACTTTAGGATTTTGGATTGAATATGCACGTGGGATGAATCGGGTTTCTCAACTGCTGACTTTGGACCTGAATATTATCCCCATTGTATACACAGTATAGAGAACGGAGAGTTCCACACTATAATAATGCATAGCTCAGCCAGCTTGTTCAAACCAGTGTGTGTGTGTGTGCATATGTGTGTGTGTTCGTTCCACTCGGACCCAAACAGCTGCACCTGCCCTAACCAGAATCGGAGGAGTTTACCCACGTCTTCTCACCCACCCCCTTTCTTTATTATATGAGAAGTTGTTTCATACATAGAAGTAGAGGTGCAGCCGGAAAGGACACACAGCGTGACCCTCTTTTAAGGTGTGAGGAGGGGGTGCAAAGTGTGCTTACGCCAATGCTTGGTTTTGCTGGGGGGCAGGGTTAATTATAAGAGGTGACCCGAGGAGCACAGGCCCTGTCCTCTTAGACGTGTGTATATCAAAACTCTTTTTGGTTTAACTGGGCTTGACACTGAAGTACTGTGCAAGGATTTACGTAAGTGAACATTATTTTAGGGCGGTTAAATCCACACACATGCTTTGATTCTTTCTTTTTTTAATTTGCCTCAAGCCAATATGACTTAAGACTCCCATTAATTATTAAGTGTGTCTTTAGTTACTCAGCTGTTGTGTGAAAAAAAAAAATCAATACATTTTCCAACGCGGTCCCGTCTTTCCTGCAACATAAGAACATTTCTGTGTATAGTTGGAGCAAAGCAAATGATTTCCTGTTTGGAATCGAGCTCCACAGCACCCACTAGTGTCTGATACGAGGAGGCCGCGGCAGTGCTGCTCTTTGCACACACACACACACACACGTAGGGGAAGGGGAAGGCCGATGAAGAGCTCCGTATCGTTCTGCTCAAGTTTGAGTGGAATGAATTCCACTCCATCTGTGCCCTTCTTCTGTAGTTAGCTTGCGGTTTCCCGTGTGTTTTTGTTGGATTGTGGCGTTCACGGCGGAAGAGCGGGCCGTTTGATGGCTGGCGATTTGTTTCAGCGTTTTATTCAGATAGCAGGCCACAACAGAGGGAGCAGACTGGAATTTAGTCTAAAGTATGCTAAACTGTTGCTGGGAATGCATGGGTGGTTTTGTAGTCAGGCTTATGAATGTGTAGCAAGAGTCAGGAGGAAGAGAGAGGAAGTGCGTGTGTGTGCAGTGGAGTACCTTTGTATTCTTAAGGTTGTCCATAGTTCAGCGTTGGTAAACAGCCATGGCATCGTGAATCTCCTGCCTTTTTTTTTTTTTTTTTTTTTGGTTTTGTTTTTTTATAATGCCACGAAGCGACGCGTGATTGTGCCTGTGGCGGCTATCAGAGCCAAGGGATGGTTCAAAGGGATTCTTCTCTCTGACCTCCACAGTTAAAGGCAGGCTGTAGTAACCAGAACAAACCCTGGGAAGATAGACCACTCGCTTGCTGCCAGTAAAAGTCGCACAATGACCTGAATACGCCCCAGTTTGCCATTTAGGGGCAGCTACAATTTGCTCGAGTCTCGTGATGATTTATGCAGATTATGCCGTTATTTCTAAACATTGTGCATTTCATTAGCGAGCGCTATCATCTTAGACCACGTCCTGTCCATAATAGGACTTTTTCCAATTCTAATCTCTCTTTCTAATGTGTAGCATATGACCGATTACAACGTTCAAGAATGCCAACGTTTCGCCGCACTGGGAAAAGAACGGAAAACGTTCCCTCGCAATCGCACTAATAATGCAAACCAAGAGCAGGGCTCCGTCAATAATGGTCACTGAACGCAAGTTGCACGGAGACAATATAGTGCTAGAACGAGACATGCAAGAAAGTCATTGTGGGTGAGGTTTAAACGCCAGAGCGGTACTGTAAAAGTAATTCTGCTTATTTATTGCCTCCCTGAAAGGTTTTGCCGTGTCCGTGAGCCGTCACACCCACACCTCGATGTCTGTAACACGTAACCACAAATTCCTCCTTTTGAAAATGTAGTGAAACGTGCCTTCTCAGGAGGAATGAACGAATTAGCGTCGAATTAACAAATAGCCTCGACTGTAGAATGCTTTTAGAGCGTTTGAGTAAACAGGTTTTCCTTCCTGTCTCAGTATAGAAAATGTGCTAAAATTCAAGTCTGTTGAAAATCATGCATACACTGCAGATGCTAGAGATGGGGGGGGGTTAAAGTTAATTTCAAAGCTGCTGGAGTATTTGTTTTGCATGGCAATTATGCTTTAAGTACCACTTATGTGCTACAAGTCTGTATAAATCAGGGTTTCCTTTTCTATATTAAATAGAAAGGAAAATGTTGTCTGTCCCTCTGTAGCTGGCGTTTAGATTTTATTACAGCCCTTGCTAGTGGTTATTACATATGTCCTGCTGATGCGTTGGACCCGAGCTGAAATAATTGCAACGTTCATTTGGAGTCGAGCTTTCTTTTAACCCATTCATTTCCGAGTTTCCAGCAACCAGGAGCCACAGAAGCAAAAAAAAAAAAGGAGCATTAACCTCAGCGTTTTCATGCCCCTCAGCCTCTGACCTCTTGCAGTATACAAACAGCACAGCATAACTCCCCCATGTGTTTCAGCCGCACACCTCAGACCTCAGGAGCCGCAGTGTTCGGCCTACAGTGTAGTGTCTGGTGTCCAGCGCCGTCACAAAGCGCTGGCCTTTCTGACTTTCCGCGGTGGACCGTCCTGATCAGATCAATGGCGTATGGTGTGGGAATGACCCTAAAGGCCACCGCCACTTTGTCTCATCCCACACGCTAGTAAAGGCCCTGACACTTCAGACCAGCGGCCATGCCCGTGTCCCAGGACGGCTCGCCACTGGAAATTTGACACGTAAACAAATATTTGTCTCCTAGTGCGCTGTTGCTAGGAAGTTGCCAGGAGCTGGACAGCATCACTTAACCAGCTTATTGTTTTCGGGCGACCTCAGAGGTCAGGGCTTGGCACAGTGTGTGCCTGTCGGATTTAAACAGGTCCCTTGTTGCATATTTAAAGGACAGGAAATGAAAACGAATGTATTCAGCCAGCATTAAAATTGAAATACATGATGTCTCATTTATTTTAAATACACAGACACACTGGGGTCCCAGAGGTCCCAAAGGGAAGGGGGGGTGTGTGTGTGTGTGTGTGTGGGGGGGGGGGGGGGGGTTGTGCCACACTGGGTGTGATGTGGTGTGGG
Organism: Kryptopterus vitreolus; assembly: GCA_030449085.1. Classification (NCBI taxonomy): domain Eukaryota; kingdom Metazoa; phylum Chordata; class Actinopteri; order Siluriformes; family Siluridae; genus Kryptopterus; species Kryptopterus vitreolus. Next base: position 6,219,450 of record JACRUU010000011.1, on the reverse strand, counting down.
GAGTTTAAAGAGGGCCTGGATGTATAGAGATGTTAATGAGGGTTCAGGGTGCACGCTGATCCTCCATGCTTAAAGAGACCGTCACGACGGGGCCACACAGCTCAGCCACATCCTCCTAATGCACCCACATTGTTCCCTTCACCCCTCGGCTAAAGTGGGAGAGCACGAGGGAGATGATTTCTGGGACAGGCAGAACTGGAAGGGGGAGGATGAAATGGAGAGAGGGTGTGGAATGTGGGAATGGTAGGACTGGAGAGAGGAGAGGAACTCAATGGAGGGAGGGAGAGAGGGAGAGAGAGCGAGGTAATCACAGAGCATGTGCTGAAGACTGCACAGAGCAGAGGGGGTGGATGCACAGAAAACTGGAGGAAGACAAGAGAGTCCTGCACTTAAGATGACCGGAAGTCGGCTCTCGGAAAAGGTGACGCTTTTGGATTTTTGCCATCGGGTACAGACAGGCAGGGGGTCATTAAAGTCCAGCATGTACACGTTTGTCATGCGGTCTGTCTCTATACGTCTGAATGTCGGTGGCTCAGAGACGAGAATTCTTTCAGGGAGACATCGTTATATAACTCTGCAGAGAAAACACTACTCTATGCTGCAATGATAGCCTGCAGTGTGTGTTTGTGTGTGTGTGTGTTAGTGCATATTTGGTGTGCTGTCACCTACACCACTGTTAGCATCTGCTTATTATACAAATTGCTTTGTGGACTGTAAATGTACAGTTGTGCCTCTGCTACTTCTTATGCGCAATGTTTTCCTCGTTCTTTATTTGCTTACCATGTTGCTCATGTCCCTCAGAGAGGACACAGTTTTCTGACACACACACACACACACACACACACACACAAACCACTTGTGTCCTCGCCCCCACACAGCCATACAAAAGTACTTTTGCACAAACACGTTTTTCTGCTTTCTCTTGAAGGCGCATCATGGCTCTGCTTTGCATGTGTGTTTTGCAGGCTCCCATCCCAAAGAGCGTCCTGATCCCAATCCCCATCTCCAAATCCTCCGTCTCACGCTTCCGCAACAGTGTCGAGGGCCTCAACCAGGAGATCGAGCGCCTAATTATCCGAGACGCAGGAGACAAAGACGAACAGTTTATTGTGAGTAGCAATGGCTGTGGTCTCACCTAGACAAAGTGTGGTGTGTGTGTGTGTGTGGGTGTGTGTTGTGTAAGAAAATTCTCTGAGGACACAATATACACACATTTATATATATATATATATATATATATATATATACTATATATACACACATACACACACACACACACACACACACACACACACACATACATACATACATACCTGATCTGTGTGTACACATATATATATATATATATATATATATATATATATATATATATATATATAATATATATATATATATATCTATATATATATATATATACACATCAGGCTATAAACAATTGCAATTAAAAGAAAATGTTTTAGTGTTTTATTTTTAACATTTATTTTGTGGTGCCTGAGAGTCCAATTACCATAAAGCATTGCAGCGTTGTCAACCTTCCGCCTTCTATCAGGCACAATCCACTCAAGGTGTTGAAACTTTATGGCTTGCGAGTTTCCTAAGCACGCTTTTATTTGTGTTGGGTGTGGAGCGAAAGATTTGATCCCCTAAAATGAATAGGCAAACCCCAGACATTTGCATGACTATATATTTTTTTCCGATGACACCTTTGGGGTATTTTTGACATTCGTATAAATAAGTTTAAACAGAGTTACACCCTTTACTGCAACACCAGTGCTTGATGAGACATGTCATTGCGTATCTCATTCCTCCCCACTCTGCAGCCTCAGGATGCCCCTGACGGGCACCGCGCACCTCCTCCACTGTGCCAGCGCAGCGCCAGCTCACGCAGCATCGACACCCAGACGCCTTCAGGCATCACTGTGGGCAGCAGCCATAGCAACAGCAGCAGCCGGTCCCAGTCTGTCTCGCCCGCCTTCCTGAGTGTGCCCAATGAAGCCTGCAGTGACAGCCCCTCTCCCAACGAAGGACCACTCAGTGACTGCCGTGATAAAGGTACCACGCATACTGTGATGCCCATATGTAGGGTTCGTTACGCTACAGCACAGCAAAGGCTGAGTTTTAGCACTTTAATTACAGGAACAAATAGTTCCTGCTTTAGAATTGGTAGTGTTTTTCTTTTGTTTTTTGCGGATCTGAAACTATTAAGGTGGAGCTTGACGACAAATATCGTCAAGATTGTTTTTTTTTTCAGATTTAAATCCTTCAAATTTAGTTTTAAACTCTATATCAGTGTTGCTGTTGGTTTACCTTGCTCAAAAAAAAACAACAAATGTAGTTCTTTTTTTTTTCTTTTTTTTTTTTTAGACTCTGCTTTATTTGTTGTTGATCTTCAACTTGGGATGTTGTTATTACAGTAGAATGCCGGAGCGTTTCCTTTCTCATACAGATTTGAAGCACTTACCCATGCTATATCTCACATTGTGTGTTCTGCTGTAACAGATATGCCTCCCGGATCTCCTCTGCCCAAGTACGCATCTTCTCCCAAGCCCAACAACAGCTACATGTTCAAACGCGAGCCTCCTGAGGGTTGCGAGCGTGTCAAGGTCTTCACCGAGGAAACACAGTCAGTACTCATGATACCCTCATGATCATCTCTGTTTGTTTTTGGCTCGCGCTGCATCTGCCGGTCCTTGAAGAAACAACTCTGTAGAGCTTTGATAGGGTCCTCTATGCTGACCCTGCATTTTTTCCCCCGACTGCTTCTCAGTGTCTTCTCTCTGTTCTTTTTCTTTGTATGCCTTCTCAGGGCCAAACCTCCGTGTGAGATCCCGCAGTTCTTGTGCCCAGACAGAAACAAGGTCAACTTCATCCCCAACAGCGGCTCGGCCTTCTGCCTGGTCAGCATTCTCAAACCACACAGTCTGATCAGCGTTCCCACCGAGGCCGAACAGAGAGTGTCCCGCTGCACCAGCACCCTGTCCCAGTAACCTTCCCTCCTCTCTGTCCTTTTTCTACTCTTCATCCTCTGCCTCATGTATGAGACACACTGAGCTTGATATGCAATCAATCAACCAATCAAGTTTCCTGGCAATCCATACCCCCCACCCCCCCACCCCCTCCCCACCCCCTCCCCCACCCAAAAAAAACAAACAAACTAAGCACACATTAGAAATTTAATGAAGTCAAACAACAAAAGCGAAGTAGGCCTCTATTTTGGTAACACTGCTTATATTTGATAAGATAAAGACATTTGCTATGCAGCTTTTTAGGTCAGTACTTGTACTACTTAAGGACCAGGAGGACATGCTTTTGTGACGGTTTGTGATAAGCATAGATATATTTTTTATTGTTCCTTTGATAGACATGAGTGAATGGAAATGTGTGCATATTTTGTATCTCTTAAAGGACACACACACAGACACAAAGAGTGAGCATCTGCTCGGGTTCACCATTCTTCTTTCCCTCTGAGTGCGAGAGACTGAGAAAATGTTTTCGAATAGCTTGCAGTGTGTATCTCTCTTTTTTTTTTTTTTTTTTTTTTTTTTTTTTTTTTTTTTTTTTTCTTTTTTTAGAGAACTGGATATTTCATAGAGTTAGAACAGTGCATCATTGAATACAAAATGCTATCTGAATTCTTTTTCGGACGAGACCAAGAGACCTGGTGTGTCAAAGCTGGGTTGATGAAGGCCCTCTGTCTCAGTGAGTGTTTTTGGGCCTGCACCCCTCTGTGAGTTTGGACCATGAGGCGGACAGCAGGAGAGACTAATATCAGACAGGCTGAACTCTGCTGGCCTTTTACACCCTCCCTTCACCCCTTCCCTGCTCATCCCCTCACAGAAAGTGCAGAGAAGAAAAGAGAAAAGAAACGCAGGCGCGCACGAGTTCCGCGCTTCACATGTGCCGCTCTGTGATTCGGGGTCGGAGACCGGCATGCGACAGCAGCACAAGAGCTCAACAAACGGCGTGCTTTTGTTCGTGTGGCCGTAGAGCGCATTTCAAATGAATCCGGGTCCAAACGCCGAGCTTCAAACACTTCAGGGAACAAAGAGTGTGTGAGAGAGAAAGCACAAGCGAGAGAGAGAGAGAGAGAGACGGCGTGATGAAGGCATGATCAATTAAGTGTGTGTGCGTATGCGAGTGAGCGTGTTCTCTCTATTCTCTCATTCACGCGACTGATGAGGCCGAGACTGTTAAACCGAAGGTGCTGTGACACTGAGAGAGCAGCGAATATGGAATTGCATCACGTGGATATTTGAAATGTCACATGACTTTGATTTCAACTGTAGCTGTTCTGATCAGACTATGATTGAACTGTATAGGATTTTTTCACTGTCAATTTACAATTAATGGTAATTTAGTAAAAAAAAAAAAAAAAGCATTGTGTGTTCAACTTAAAAACCTGTATTTGTATCCAGGAAGCTTCATGCAGATCATATTAATTTAAAAGTGCGCTATAGCGTTAAAAAAAGGTCACCGGTGCTCCAGTGCACAGTGTTCTGCATGCAATCTAGCCGCTTTGAGTTTTCACGTCTCTCTGGGAGATGATGGGGAGAAACGCTCCAAAACTCAAATTATAACCATGTCCTGTCACTGCCTGCTTTTTTTTTTTCTTTTTTTTGTTAAATTTGGTCAAGTCTCATTTCCTCAGTGTCACAGAGCTGATATTAAACACTGCTCGCCAAGCGTGTCATTCATGTTCTCATATATGCTGTAGGCAGTTTATTTTGTATCGTGGTTTATGTTGTAGTAATCGACTCATGGCTGAAAGGCAATAAGAGCAGGTTGTTAGGATCACTCTTGTAATCCTGTCCAAAGAAAATGGCTGCTGTTTGAAGTCAGGAGGACGAGTGAAGAACAATTCCGAGACCGTTTACTCTTCCGCAGTATCAGTAAATAAAGAAACAATGCTCAAAACCTGTGTGACGTTCTAACGGAGACCAAAGCCGCGGAGTGCCTGCTTCAGTTACGTCACACCTTAGTGGCTTGGTTTCTGACCTTCGCTCATTCCCTTGTTTGTTGAGCAGACGCCCCGGTTCGGTTCGGGCTCAAGATTTTGGGTGGAGCCCGACACATTTCTGTAGTATTGGGGTCCTTTTGGTTTTTTGTTTTTTTTTCCGTAACTGTTAAGGTATTTTTTTTGTGCTTTAAGTAAAATAAATAATGAACTTGAAGAAAAGAGAAAAAAAAAGTCGCACTTTTTGCCAGTGTTGCAGATCAAGTAGGTTCCACGTGGCTTATAGCTTTGAACACGAATTTCTAACCATTTTTCAAAGTTCTAATCATCGAAAATGATGGTTATCAATGTAGGTCTGTACTCAGGAATGTACGAACATTAAGCTCTTCCCAACAACAAAAAAATCTCTGTTTTGGAAAATTTGATGATGTATCTGCTTAGTATATGTGCCTATATTTAAGTAGAGAGTATGCTCAGTGTAGAGACAATTTTAATGCATTTTTATAACAACGGTGGCCTTCCTTTTCTCTTCCTAATTAGTGTATTTTATTTTATTATTATTATTTTTTTGCTAGCTTGAAAGAATGTGGAGAAGGAGAGAGTCCTACATGGCCGGGTCACATTTACATGCTCGTACAACGTTTTTTCGAAGAAAGTAGACAAGATGATCAGATTAGACTCGTGTTTTAGAGAGTTCTTTTCATGTTGCACATTTAGGTCTGCTCAGACACGGCTTAAACACTGCTGTTGTAGGCCTCTGATCTCTTTCTCTTGTGTGAGATATGTTCTTTTTTTGTTTTGTTTTTTTCTTTCCCCATACAGTTCATGTACTCTGTAATGTTCCTCTGGCTGTATGTAATTGTTAAAAAAAATTAAAAAAAAAAAAAAGAAGAAAAAGAATAAATTAAAAAATAAAAATAAAGATGCAGCTGCTCCAAATACAAAATGAGAGGTGGTGGTTTTTCTTTGTTTTGTTTTTTTTTCTGGTTCATGTCCAGCTGGGTGGAGATGACTGTGTGTTCTCCAACGACCAGGATATAAGCTTGGCTTTATTAAATGATATTAGACAATGGTTCCATTTGATAAAAAAAAAAAACGTGCTCAATTCTGAAAAGGCCAAAAAAACATCCCAGAAATGTAGAACAGGATAATTACAGATGGAGCTGCGACCCTGAAATGTATAGAAATATCAAGTCATGTTAAGCCTGTTTTTTTTGGCAGTCGAGTTCATAAAGACAAACATTACCCTTCAAGCATGTTTCCAGAAGAACTCACACGCGCCACCTAGTGGAATAAGAGCAGGTTTCATATAATAATGGCACTTCAAAAAAAAAATTATTTACATAGCTGTCTTTTTTTTATATCTGTCCCTTAAATTATATTTTTCATGATTCTAATACTCTAATCAATGGGCATGGATGCTTATATAGATGATAATAAAATATAGATATGTTTCAAAGAAGATACAGATGTTTGCTATGTACTGAGTCAGTTGCTCACCAGAATTATATATATATTATTTTTAAAAAAATTCATATTATATACTGGTGGCTTAGTGGTTAGCACGTTCGCCTCACACCGCCAGGGTCCGGGTTCGATTCCCGTCTCGGCCATGTGTGTGTAGAGTTTGCATGTTCTCCCCGTGCCTCAGGGGGTTTTTCTCCCGGTTCTCCAGTTCCCACCCGGTCCAAAAACATGCACGGTGGGTTGATTGGCACCTTGGAAAATTTTCCCTAGTGTATGAATGTGTGTGTGATTGTGAGTGTGTGTGCCCTGTGATGGGTTGGCATTCCATCCAGGGTGTATCCTGCCTTAATGCCCATAGACGCCTGAGATAGGCACAGGCTCCCCGTGACCCGAGGGAAGATCGAATAAAGCGGTAGAAGATGAATGAATGTTACATACTAAATCACCAGGACACCAAACGAAACGTTTGCTATGTTTCCACATGGACGGTTTTTATTTCCAAATGTGTGGCATATTTTGACTTAATTAAAGTCCCATCATTAAAACAAATGTTTCGAAATTGAAAGATATTTATATGTATATAAGGACGTCATGAAGAAATGCGTTCAAGGTTTTAATTTCGCCTCTTTTATAGTGTTTAAATAAAAAAAATGGATTTCTGCAGAAATCTTGCTAAACTCAAAATCATCATTCAAAAAGATGTTTTGAGCACAGAAATGTGAACGTCCAGGAATATCCACTACTGACATGATATGGTCGAATGCATCCAATGCATTTTGGAATATAATAGAGGGTGTGTAAAAATAAATATTACAAAAATATATATATATTGTCCTATATGCCTTTCTGTAGGTTTACAAGGTCATCATACAGCTGAGTCATGTTTTCTTTACAGTGTTACAGAGTTCATGTGAATGAGTGGCCCCTCATGGCTCCCACCCTAGACTGAATGTGTTGCATGCAATTTGGGTGTAATCGTGCAGTCATGCAGGCGTTTCTGTTCGGCAGTCAGCCCACATCCATTTAAAAAAAAAAACTTTTTGTATAGAGACAAAACACTTCACGTGGAGGGCCGTGAAGAGGAGACCTTGTCCAAACAGGCATTTTCTCCCTATGTGACTCTACCTTGCCATTCACAGAAAGTTTTTTTTTTCCTCTTAGGCAATTAACCCGGGACAATTCCCACATCTTGCATCTTTCACTTCAACTAACATAATCCAAGTCACACTGAGTCGAACACGATTTCTAACAGATTGTACATAATGCTCATATCGCAACACAAAGATGAGTATAAGTTGGGGGATGGGATGGATTTAAATGAAATCCATTGACGTCCCAGGGCCCGGCCGGTCTTGTGTGCCTATGAGAACCGTTCAGGGAGGAGGCCAAGCCGGCTTTTTAAGAGCATGTTATATAATTGGAAGTGGCATGTGATTAGCACAGCAAGGGGTATAAAGAATAGACCAGGATCCCTCTCATTTTTTTTTTAATATGTTCCAACAACAATCTGCTTTTGTGAGAATCCATAGGAGCTATATAGTTCGCATTACTTGCAAAGCATACGCTCTAATGGCTTTACACATGCATGCACATACACACACACACAATCCACTTGCTCCATCTCTCACGCTGGCTAGTTTGAAAATAGACTCTGATCCCCCCCCCCATTTTCAAATTGCATTGTGTGAGGATGTAAGACATGTGTGAGACTACTCGTCTCCATATCCCAAAGCTCCCCTCGGAGCTGTTCTTTCTCTGATCGCCGTGCCCACGCACCATTAGGGCACAGGCTTCACGCCCAGCCATGGGATTACAGGCCCAGATTCCTCACTTTTTCCCTTCACCCAGAGCGTGTAAACCCTCATTGTTACAGGCTAAGCTCAGATGCTTGGCTGTTAGTTTAGACCTGACAAAGGATCAGCTGGTCAAACACAGTCCTAGACACCAAGCCTACTTCTTCAGGCCCAGTGCCTTGGCCGGGCTTTTCCTGTTTTCTGTTCGTGGAATGCTGAGACAGGTTTCCTGCTCGGAGGCAGACAGAAGAGTTTCCAGAAGTGCACATTCCAAACATTAATTACTATTATGATAACTCAGAAGTAATATCGAGCTGTAGTTTTATACCTACAGTTGGATGCAGAACACTGCAATGCTGCCAACTAGTGGTTTTCCGAGAAATGTTTCTAATCTTATAATTTCCTTAAAAAAGAAGAAGAGAATATAATTGAGATTCTGATAAAACAATTATTAAACACGACAACAGAAAAACATCATTAAAGTATCTTGCCCATCAGACTTTGCAGTTAGTCCACTCTAATACTTTCCAAAATGCAGTGTTCTGTTAAAACATCACTATAAAGCACATGGAGTCACACCTGATTCAGACCAGCTTTCTCTACCAGACTGCTAAATACCAAAAGTGCAGAGACAAAACAGTCTACCTTAGATTGGATAATGGTCTTTTTCATATGTTGTATGTTGTGCAGGATTGTTTGGTTTTGTTGTTATTTCGAGGTTTATAGAATGATCATCAGGGAGGCCATATCATCATTAGATGTGGCGTTATTGTATAAGGAACTTCTAATACTACAGAATGTCTAGACACACTGGAACCTCTAAGCATTTGAATGTTTTGTAGCCCTGTTCCTGTTAGCAGTGTGGTCATAAATGTGCATATCATTCATTCATCTTCTACCGCTTTATCCAATCTTCCCTCACGGGGAGCCTGTGTCTATCTCAGGCGTCTACGGGCATTAAAGCAGGATACACCCTGGATGGAATGCCAACCCATCGTAGGACACACACACACACACACACACACACACACACACACACACACACACAAGGGACAATTTTCCAAGGTACCAATCAACCTACCGTGCATGTTTGTGGGCCGGGAGGAAACCGGAGAACCCGGAGAAAAACCCCCTGAGACACGGGGAGAACATGCAAACTCCACACACACATGGCCGAGACGGGAATCGAACCCGGACCCTTGCAGTGTGAGGCGAACATGCTAACCACTAAGTCACCGTGCCCCCAAATGTGCATATCGTCAAGCGTAATTTATCTAACACACATCTACTATGTTTAAAGTTTGTGCTTTGGTTTTGTTTGTTCACAAAATAAAAATGAGCCCATTACTCACCTGAAAAGAAATGATTTGTACTATATTATTTGTATAATAAAATGGCTGAATAACGCAATATCCTGCCTGAACTGTGTCATCTTTGTGTGCCAAGAGATTCAAAAATTAAGTGCTGAGGAAGAAATGCTTTTAGTGCTTTTATTTTTCCTCAACAAAATAAAAAAAAACAAAAAAAAACAAATGCACAGACTTCAGCTCTTAAATAACTTACGACTGACTGCATTTTGGGGGGAAAAAATACAAATTGTTTTTCCTGAACTCCACCCCGTCTAAACTCAAGAAGGTGAGTTAATTAACTGAAGAGTTGAGTCAGGTGTCTTAAATGCGACATAACACCAGAGAGTAGGACTGGGAGACTCGGGGGAGGGGAATAAATCACTGTTTAAACAGAATGCAATCATTTCTGAAACCTTTCAAAGAATTTGCCATGTGCCCATCATTTGTGTCTGCCTGATGGTTTCCTGAGAAGGCTGCTGTGAGAAGACCGGGAACGAACTGGTTTTTATCCGGATGGCACGGAGAAACAAGAGGTAATTGTATTTCCATGTCAAAATATGTTCTGGAATGCTTATAATTCCTCACGAGTGACACCAGCATACACAACTGTGTAGTCACTGATTCAAAAACACAGCAATTAGATCCATCTACATTAAGATCATCTATGTGTTGAGAATGATATATGTGAGTTTGCAGGGCTGTACATTTCCTCTCGGACAGAATTACCTTTGAGAAAAATCATACTTTTGAAATATCGCTTGAACATAATTCTTTAGGAGGTATTTAAAAGTAAAGGATAACTTATGACCGGGTGCGCTGATCTACAGCACAAGTCTGAATCATGTGTCGTCCAGATGTTTTATGCTCCTTGTTACCTGGTGGAGAATCAGACCGGGTAGAAACACTGGCAGTTCAGCATAAAGGACGAAATGTATAAATAAACATATATAAATACATTTAAGGGGTGGGGTTTGGGTGGTTGGAGTGGTGGTAGCTCAGTGGTTTAAGGTGGAAGGTTGGGGATTTGAGCCCCGGTATCACAAAACTTGGGTCCTTGAGCAAGGCCCTTAACCCTCTTTACTCCAGGGGTGCTGTATCATGGCTGATCCTGATCTCTGAATCCAACTTCCAAGCATCAGCTGGGATATGCAAAAAAATTGCATCAAAAATTGGATCAATAAAATATGTAAAAAAAAGTGCCTGGAAAGACATTAGCAACAAAGTAGTGTCATATATTTTGGTGCATTATATTCTAATTATCATTCATTCATTCATTCATTCATTCATCTTCTACCGCTTTATCCGATCTTCCCTCAGGTCACGGGGAGTCAGTGCCTATCTCAGGCGTCTATGGGCATTAATGCAGGATACACCCTGGATGGTATGCCAACCCATCGTAGGGCACACACACACATTCATACACTAGGGACAATTTTTTTCCAAGACGCCAATCAACCTACCGTGCATGTTTTTGGACCGTGGGGGAACCCGGAGAAAAACCCCCTGACACACGGGGAGAACATGCAAACTCCACACACACGTGGCCGAGACGGGAATCGAACCCGGTCCTGGAGGTGTGAGGCGAACATGCTAACCACTAAACCACCGTGTCCCCTATTCTAATTATCATTATTAATATTTCAATTCGCTGTCATATAATGACCTTGAACAGCTCGGGAAAATCCTTTAAAGCCCGGATTAAACATCGACAGACATTTAAATGGTGTTTTTCATCGCGCTCACTACGTTGTGTATATTAAAGCGCTACACGTTTGGAAAATAACTTGCATGCATTTCTGCGGATACCAAATTAGTCTAAAAATATCTCAAGTGACAGTAATTAAGTGTGTCAAGCTCAAACACAAACAAAACAACACTGACTTTCACTGAACTTCTTTTGTTCCAGACACATTCTTTTCCACGGCATGCTTCATCTTCCTAAGTGGATCTTTTACTTATCCAAAGCTTTAATAAGTAACTTACAATTGTGCAAAGAAAACTTGAGTCTTGCAGTCACGTACATGGAGATGATAATTTTCCTCCATAACATTATTTTGGCATCAGCGTTCAGGATGTGGAGACACTATAACTATAGCGTTCTTTAAAACATCTCTGGTAAATTGAGATATATAGAGTCGGCCTTCATTTTAAACTAACTCGACTTATGAAGTGTGTTTGATGTGGCGCAGAAGACCGGTCACTCCTACTATGGTTAGAGCTGGAGGTTGTGTTTTATGGAGCTGACTCACTGAGTGCTTGGCACCCGCTATTCGCCCTCACCAGCCAAACCTACCACCCACCTTATGGGACTGTTTCAGTACCGTATGGTGTTTCTTTCTCATGCAGCCTCATATGAATATCCTTGCATTGCTTTGTAGTGCATACATACCTCAAAAGAGGACGGGAAGCTTTCAGTTTTTCAGCCTAAAGAAAAATATACAGGCACCTTTCAGTGTTTTTTTTTTAAAGGATTCTAACACTCTAATGATGAATCATAAATCAAGGGATAAATCATGCCCTTGTGCAGTGATCTCGGACGGTAGTCTGTAACATGTGTTAATGCGTTTGCTGTCTAAAAGAAGGTTTAAAAAGATTTTATATATCCTTTAAGACCTAGAAGAAGGAGCTCTTAGAACAAAGTGATCCTTTCCCCGGAGACTGTTCGGCTCTCCAGCTCTCTGAGCCTCACAGCTGTGGAATAATACCCAGCTGCAGTGCTTCAGTAAGAGTTTAGTAAGAGTTTAAACAGTGTATTGTCCTGTTTGTTTCCAGGTTTAATAACTTAGACATTTAACTCCCTTTAAATCTGTATTGGAGTTATGGCACACATTTACAGACTGATCGCAGCAATATAAAGAATGGTATTTTCATTTTAGTATCACCTAAACGAATAATAGGAATCTGCACGTCAGTAGTGTGGCTTCTTTGCTATGTTATAATTCCGTGTTTTATTATTATTATTATTATTATTATTAGTAGTAGTAGTAGTAGTAGTATTTATTAAAAGAGAGTTTCGTGTCACCGTGTGTTGAAATGCTATGGCCGTCCAGCAGAGGGCACACTTGAGCTAGTTTATACGCCACAGACGGAACGGAAGATCCAGTACACAAATGATTCGGATGACTGTGGTGGACATTGGACTTCTGATCGGAAGTCAACATCAAGCTCTCACTATCGGGCCCCTGAGCAAGGCCCTTATCCCTCACAGTTGTATAAATGGGAATTGTAAGCCACTCTAACTGCTATGAAGATAGATATACCGTAGATTGATGAATACACGTTAGATTCATCCTATTTCCAATCATTTTAATAATTTTAACATCTGTTTTTAATGCATAAAATGCATTTTTATAAATAAAATGAATTCACAAAATGTTCATTAAAAAGTACGATTTGATTATTGAAATAGTGAATATACAGTAAAAGTCTCCTCAAGTGTATATACCTCTATACCAAAGTATAGAAAAGCTACTTAAGTACAATAACAAATGAAATAACGAATTGATTACAATAACGAATCATCTGCTACAGCGAATGTTTCACGCTGAATGTTCTTCCTAATGCTATCCTCCCGTCTATCCGTTCTTGGTTTAAGGGCCTTGCTCAAGGGCCCACTAGTGGCAGCTCTTAACCACTGGGCTACCACTTCCCCTTTACATCATTACCTGAACCATCTTCACCTGCTCAGGAGGAACTAAAACACATAAGCTGGAATTGTTCCCGGATAGACCACTAGAGGGCACCATTTATCCACATTTAAACCTAGCAGGAATTCACCACCTGGTATGTTTTTTTGTTTTGGCATCTCTGTTAGGCTTGTAAAAAAATATACAAAATAATTAGTTATAAGAATTCCTTTTTATTATTATAAGAGATATGACAATACATTTACAAGTAATAGTCAAACAAAAAATAAAAACACACTATCTGTAGTTTTTTCTTTTGGAATAGAGATGATGTTTTGGTTACAAACATTATAATAAACATTAAAGTAAACATTAAAATAAACATTGTAATATACTGTATTTTTTCTGTGGAAGAGAACTAATAACTGCACAAAAAATGTATTTAAAAAATCTGCAAAAAATCCTGTTAATTATTTAGATAGGTGCAGTAATATTTACTGGAGCCAGTTGTAAATATTTATTAGATTTACACTCAGATAATATATATATATATATATAGATAGATAGATTATTTATTATATTACTGAGAACTTTCACCATTGTAGACAAAAATTAGGAGATTGCTGTCCCCATTGCTAAGGTCCCCTTAATAATGATCCCCCGCGATCCTGATATAAAAGCTTTAATACTATTATCCTGAGCTTTTCTATCATTTAAGCAGAAAAAGAATTAATACTTAAAATGCCAAACAGAAGCATCAAAAAGTAAGATTATTAACACATTATTAAAGCATGAAAAAGGGCATTTCTGGGGAATATTGATAATTATTGTCCTTCACAAAGTTGCGTTTCCACTGTTAGGCTGTAAATAACTAGAAGGTAGAAGTTTAAGCTGTTGATGTGGAACATCTCTCAGGTCAGGTGCAGTTCAGAGAGATTCAAAACAGATGGATGTGTTTCACGTGCTGCTCTCTGCAATGCGCAGACGACTAAAGTAAGAAAAGACCCAGGGCCGAGAAATGCTTTGCTTCTGTTTCAGACCCTCTGTCTCGACAAATAGTTCTCTCTGGTGCTGGAGATTTTGCTCCAGTTCTGCCATCTGCCTGGAAACAAATAAAACAAATAAAAAATAAAACCTTTATTTCACAAGGTCTCACAGTGAATGGCAGAAGAATTGTTGATGTCTCTGCTTTGACTGAAATACCTATGAAACTCTTCCTCCCACACGGCTGCTTCCTCCAGCGCTCGTCTTCTCTCCTCTGCAGCCTTCCTCCTCTCCTCTTCTACCTCACGCCGCCTGCGTACGTACTCGAGGCGTTCGCTCTCATCCATCTCCTGTAATCTCCTATACTCCTCTTCTTTACTCGCTTCCTCTTCCTCATACTGCCGCTTTAACTTCGCTGTGGAACACACACAATATTCCTCAGTGTCATGAAATATCTCATTTACAACAAAATATAGTCAAGTAAAAAGTACTTGAAAAAATGTCAAGTCTCCCCAAATGCACAAAATCTCTCTCTCTCTCTCTCTCTCTCTCTCTGTATATATATATATATATATATATATATATATATATATATAATTACAAAATAAATTACTGTGGGGGCACGGTGGTTAGTGGTTAGCACGTTCGCCTCACACCTCTAGGGTCGGGGTTCGATTCCCATTCTCGGCCATGTGTGTGTGGAGTTTGTGCATGTTCTCCCCGTGCCTCAGGGTTTTTTTTTCTCCGGGTTCTCCGGTTTCCTCCCGGGTCCAAAAAGCACGCAGGTAGGTTGATTGGCACCTTGGAAAATTGTCCCTAGTGTATGAATATGTGTGTGTGTGTGTGTGTGTGTGTGTGTGTGTGTGTGTGCGCCCTGCGATGGGTTGGCATTACATACAACTGTAATGTGTATCCTGCCTTAATGCCCATAGACGCCTGAGATAGGCACAGACTCCCCGTGACCCGAGGGAAGATCAGATATAGTGGTAGAAGATGAATGAATGAATAAATTACAGTTACTTACGAAAATGTTAAAGATTACAAATAGGGTTTCATCTGAACAATTTTATGTAAAAATCAGTGCTTTAGATGACGGCTTGATTTTCACGTGAAATGTGATTTTGATTTGAATTGACAATTTCATTTAGAAAAAAAAAAAAAAAAAATATATATATATATATATATATATATATATATATATATATATAATAAATATAACTAACATGCTAGTTTTTTTTCTTAGAACGTTGACTTAAAGCGCCACCTGGTGGACAAATGAAAGTAATCCAAAAGTAATGGAATGTAATCAGTTACTTTACTTTTATAAATTGAAAAGTTATTTTTGTAGTATTTTGTATTAAATGGTTGTGTGACTTTCTCTCTCTCTCTTTCTAAGACTCTAAGTGCATGAAAGTGTACCTGCACTTCTCATCTCCTCCTCCTGCCTCTGTTTCTGAAGTCGTTCTAAAAATCTCTTCTTGTTCCTTATTTCTTCTTGCCTCCTCCTCTCCCTCTCCATCTCGGCTTGCTCACTCCTCTGTCCCTCCTTCTCTCTCTCAGCCTGTCTCTGTCGCTCCTCTTCTTCTCCTTTGCGTTTTCTCAGTCTGGGAAATGCACCACACAATGAAAAAGGCCTATTTATTGAAAAGTCGTTTGTGATTATGTTATAGGAATTTTATAAGGGACTTGGTATAAGAGGTGAACCTGGCCTGCTGTGCCCTCTGTCTCTGCTCCTCCTCCAGCTCCAGCCTCATTCTGTCTTCCGTCTGCTCTTTGTCCTCTTGCCTCTTTCGCTCCTCTTCTTTCTCCACATCTTTCTCTTTCCTCTTCCTCTCCACCTCCAGCCGCCGGCGTTCGGCCTTCGCAGCCCTTGCTGCCGCCACTCTGCTTTCCCTCTGTCTGGTGACTTCTTCGCTCCTCTTAATCTGAGGAGATGGAAAAGTCATGCACGTCCTCTAGCGCTCGTACTGAATCATAATTACATCACAGCTCTGCTGACTTGTGATTGGTCAGAAGGTTTTCTGTAACACAGGATCTGACAGTGGTAATGTGTTGAAAAAAGTAGAATCGTTCATGCAATAGAGATGTTTATTAATGAAAGGAGTCCGGTGTGTATTTTGATGCTTCTTGCTTACAGGTGCATTTCGCCATAGAATTTGGTAGAAGACAAGAAAAGAAATAAATAATAGATAATAAATTGACCATAATAACTTGTATACTAGAAATGTCCAACCTCTTTTAATAATACCCACATCAGCTGGTGATTCCGACTTATCAGGATCGGATGCAGGTTGGTGTTTCGGGGCGCCACGGCGCGGGAATAGATGCGGAAGTTGTATTGGGCTAAACATGCCTGTATCTGATGATGCCCTGGATCTCTGGATGCTCCATGTGCTTGTTGAGGACGACTTGGCAGAGATGTAGGATCTGGAAGACACTGCAGATACATTTCTCTTTTGGAAATCAGAGATCTGATCAATGTCTTTATCATCATCATCATCTCCTCTGGAGACCAGATCACTCCCCTGTCCAGCTTCAGGGCTCTTTTGGACAGTCGATGCGTTGCTGCTTCCCATACGGTCTGTAGCATATTCCGAAGAAGTGCAGGAATAATCTTCTACTGATTTGTCCTCCGACTCGTTGAGAGGTGTGTTGGACGATGTCTTCTCATGTCTCCTCGAGCTGTATTTCTTCTTTTCAGTTTGCATTACTTCCTGCGACGGCTTCGGTTTACCTGAGAGGAGATGGGCATGATTCAACATTCAAGGAATGGCTTTTGATATAGTAGCATGGGTGATATTAGGAGTGGCAAGCCCTCCTAATGTCAAAATGTCAAATGTCTCAAAACGATGGATAACTACTTATCCAAAAAAAATAGATGCTCCATGGACAGCGAGATCCGGTTCACGGACCTAAAAATGTCGGCAAACTATATTGTGGTCAAACTCTTACAACCAGCTATTTCATTTCCAGCATTGTTCAAAAGTTCAGGGAAAAAAATTCAATGTGCTTTTTGTGCTTATCAATAGAGACGGGTGTAGCTCAGTGGTCTAAGGCGCTGGTGTTGCTGATCAGAAGGTCGGGGGTTCGAGTGACAAAGACTATTCTATTCGAACAAGATATTCATGTAGATTTTCATAAGACACTTAATCGCAGTGATGCCGCGCATGGTGGATGCCAATTAACCTTTCGCACAGGTGTGGGAGGTGGTGTAGCCCAGTGGTTAAGGTGTTGGACCGCAAGATCATGGGTTTAAACCCCACCACCTCCAAGCTGCCACTAGTGGGCCCTTGAGCAAGGCCCTTAACCCTCAGTTGTAAGTCGCTCTGAATAAGGGCGTCTGCCAAATGGCGTAAATGTAAATGTGTGATCTTTCCATAGACTCATTTGTACAGTCGTGGATATTAGTATTACATTTAGCACTCCAAACTCACCCACAACAAATGCTGCTTGACCTTTGGGCCGCTTTTTAGTTTTTTCCGCTGTGTGTTGTGACTTTGTGGACTTTTCTTTCTCACTACTTGCCTTTTTACTTTTCTCCTGCACAAGAAAACGTACAATGAAAAAGACGGGAGCGTCACTGTTTAATACTGTGTAATATATACCAGGACTTGCCTGCATTGGACCAGAAGCTGTTTCTTCACTAAAACTACTGTCTTGTGACTCTCGATCCACATTTGTGTCTGTACTTGTCCTCTGTGCATTATTAATAGGTGTGCCTCTGCTGGCACGCTGGTCAGACTTGTGCTTTTTCCCAGTCCTTATGTGGCGGCCCTCTGCATTGTCAAATTGACCTGTTTTTTTGGCTTTTCTGTCAAAAAACAAACACAAAACACTTAGTTGGCGTCACCTGGTGGACCGTGATGACGGCTCAGTGGGGTGTTGGGGATAAAATGTAGGAGTGGAGGCAGATGGAGAGAGGAGCTCTAATCCCTGCCTGCTCACAGAAGGCCAAGAGGGCCACGGCTGAAACTTGACACAGGGATAAACATGATGGCAACCGAGCCCGCATAGTAAAGTGAAACGAGATAGAGAGAGAGAGAGAGAGAGAGAGAAATGTAAATAAAAATTAGACAGGATATTAATGACTCAACCCCACAATGCCATGTAGCTTAAACTCACCCAGCCCTTTGGCCTCATGTCTCGAACCTGTAGTGTGTGTGTGTGTGTGCACCAAAAACATTACAGTATTCCAAAACTAGCTTTGAATGGACATGGGTTCTTAGCTTTCCACCAGTTTTTGTCCCCCTTGGAATAAGT
Source organism: Kryptopterus vitreolus (assembly GCA_030449085.1). NCBI lineage: Eukaryota > Metazoa > Chordata > Actinopteri > Siluriformes > Siluridae > Kryptopterus > Kryptopterus vitreolus. Next base: position 6,201,017 of record JACRUU010000011.1, on the reverse strand, counting down.
TTGTTTGGGAAAACCTATTCCAGCTACATTGTTTAATTGAACACCTTATTGTGGTGTTTTTTTTTGTTTATTAGTAGTAGTAATTGTAACTTGTAATAATAATTTAACAGAGTTAATTAAATACTAATTGCAAGGTCGTCTTTTACTGCATCAAATAGAATGACACAGCAATATAACTCTAGCTGCTGCGTTTTGCATTAATAAGAGTATCAGTCCTCTGTAGGGGTTGGTATAATAGCATCTCATTTAGCATGTCATAGAATGATACAAAATATGTATACATCTAGTTTTCTTCAGCAATGTGTAATGCACACTCGATGGAAAAGCCATTTTAATGCATGGCAGCATGCGCACACACGCTCATTCACACCTCAGGGCAATTTAAAGGAGCTAATGCAGCTATCAGGATGTTTGGGGTGGGTAGGAGGAAACCGGAGAACTTGTGGAAAACTTGTGGAAGACAAGGAGGACAGATGAAATTGTGCGGTCGGTAACCCAAGCTCAGGTGTAAATTAGTCGCTGGGGACATGAGGTATTTTTTCTAACCTTCCACTCTGCCTCCTCATGAAATAATTATCTTCTATGTGTTTGGAAGTGTCATTCATAATGTACTCATATTACAATTACAGCACAACCAACAGTTTAAAAAAATGTGACATGCACTATACCATGGTTAAAAGTATTACTTACACAGTATTTTGAAATGTTTCTGTCTGACTTTCGGGATTTGTTTTATCAATACGTTCATCTGCAGCTGTGGGGGTTGAAAGAGACGTTCTTTGAGAGCCGCTAGCAGACGCAGGTCTAAGTGGTGACCCAGAGTTCCCTCTTGAATGTGTCCTTCCTCCTGTCTGTTGAGTGATCTCTTCCCCTAAAGGAACAAAACCACAAATCTTTATTTGTCAAGTGAGTGTACTGGAAACCGTGGCTCGTGTATATCAGCCTAACCTGATATTAGGTCTTTTGGATTTACTCTAAATGGAATTCAGCATTTTCCCCCAGATTAACATGAAAGCTAAATTATAGGTTATTCCCAAAGGTAACAGGAGAATTGTTCCTGTTAACAGGGTAACTTTTTTTCCCTGTCAAGTCCCTTTATTTTCTGTTGCATGCTTAATTATTTACAATTAATTTTCGACTGGAAAACAAATTAAATGCTTTCAGCAGTGTGCATTGCCTATCAGGACAACAAAACATTTTCTTTATATCAATAAATTGACTCAATCCAAAACTGATCCAGCTTAGACATTTTTTGAAAGTCAACACTGCTTATGCTCATGTAGGTCATGTTGATTAGGCTATCGATATAGGCTACAAGGGTTTTTAAGAGTCTTTTAATAGTCATGTCATTTAACAACTCTCTAAAATTCTATATCATCTTGTTAGTGTTAGAAACAAGATAGTAGTTACATAGTGAAAATGGATTGTAAACCTAATATAATCACTGAATTATATGTATGTATAGGGGCACAGTGGCTTAGTGGTTAGCACATTCGCCTCACACCTCCATGGTCCGGGTTTGATTCCCGTCTCGGCCATGTGTGTGTGGAGTTTGCACGTTCTCCCCGTGCCTCAAGGGGTTTTTCTCCGGGTTCTCCGGTTTCAACCCGGTCCAAAAACATGCACGGTAGGTTGATTGGCACCTTGGAAAAAATTGTCCCTAGTGTATTAATGTGTGAATGTGAGTGTGTGTGTGTGTGTGTGTGTGTGTGACCTGCGATGGGTTGGCATTCCATCCAGGGTGTATCCTGCCTTAATGCCCATAGACGCCTGAGATAGACACAGACTCCCCGTGACTCGAGGGAAGATCGGATATAGCGGTAGAAGATGAATGAATGTATGAATGAATATTATATGTATGATTTCTTTTTTTAATCGATATATAGTTTTAGAGATTTCAAACATTCTAATCTCCCTGACTGGCAAACTATCATTAGTATTTCTGTTACAGCTCTTTAAGCAATATTAATTTAGAAAAATAAAATAATAATAATCAAAACGATGACGTGATCTCCAAGAAAAAAAAAACAAAAAACATCTTAATCACTAAAAGCTTGTTTTATTGATGCGCCAAGCAATCCGGCAATCAAAACCGTCCATGTGGAAACATAGCAAAATGTCCTATCCACACGATTTATGTCATTTAAAACACAAGAATTACTTTCAAACATTTACAAGAATATTTATTTTTCTTCATGCTCTATATTGAGTTTTCTTTTACTAACGATAAACATACATTTATATAAAGCATCCATATTTGCCCATGTTTATTCGAGTACTAAAAAGTATTCGTTTAAGGTACTTTTAGAACAGATGCACACTTATTCAACTAAATATTATTCATTAATTTCCCTTCAGTTGTGGTGGCTGTGAAGCACGGGGTGGCATCCCAGTTCATTACAGGGGACCAGGCACTCGCACACACATTCACACGCACTCAATCACTAGGGCAATTTTAAGCTGCCAATCCTCCTGCTGGCATGTTTCTGGGGAGGTGGGACGAGACCAGAGAACCCAAGGAAAGCTGAAACGATCATGGCGAGTGAAACTCCACACAGGCTGTAAACCAGGATTAGGACTGAACCACTGGATCTGTCATTACTTGCCCATACTTGAAAGGTTTGATCTTAAATTTGATAAAAGTGCACCAGAAACCCAGAGAAAGGCTTTTTTTTTGCTAATGTTGTTCTTACCTCTGCTGTAGGCCCGACTTTCTGTATAGTTGTTTGTTTTTGCTTTTCTTTGCTCAGGAACGCAAGCCTGGGAAGAAAACATGAGATTAAACTGGATACAATTGTATTAGACGAGACCAGATGAGGTAGTACGGTGTGTGCAGTGTATACAGGTGAAATGAGGTGTGAAGGGTACTATTTATTCTTCATGTTGATGGTGATGAATGTTATACAACTTTAATGCAGAAAATCTTATCAGTAGGAGCTGCCCGTGTGACTTGTTGTAAGTAATCGCAGTAAAGGGGAACAAGTCACATACCAGTCTTCTAAAGGTCTTATCACACTATTCTATCAGAGGTCTTTGTATGTTTGTTTGTGTGTTGTGTTGTATGTATATATATATATATATATATATATATATATATATATATATATATATATATATATATATATATATATATATATATATATATCTATATATATATAAAAACACCAGACTTTTTTTTTTTGTGTTATTTTTGTCTCCTGCATTACTCTGAACTATTGGTGGGATATTTTTAACAGGCCAGAAAATACTTCCGCATATTAATTCATTCATACATCTTGTACCACTTTATCCGATCTTTCCTCGGGTCACGGGGAGCCTGTGTATATCTCAGGCGTCTATGGGCATTAAGGCAGGATACACCCTGGATGGAATGCCAACCACACACACATTCACACACTAGGGACAATTTTTCCAAGGTGCCAATCAACCTACTGTGCATGTTTTTGGACCGGGGGTGGGAGGAAACCGTAGAACCCAAAGAAAAAAACCCTGAGGCATGCGGGAGAGGGGAGAACATGCAAAGTCCACACACACATGGACCGAGTCTGGATTCAAACCCGGACCCTGGAGGTGTGAGGCGAACATGCTAACCACTAAGCCAACGTGCCCCCCTACTACTGCATATGTAAAATATATTATACGGCCAATCATTTCTGGACATTTAACCATCACACTCACGTTCCGGACCCTTTTCCCTTTTTCTGTTATAATAATCATCATGCTTCTTAATGAGTTTTCATCAGCATTTCGAGCATGATGGTGTAATGATGAAGCCACTGATGGCATATGACGAAGACCCGGGTCCAGGCAGTGTTCCAAATCAGTGGGGTTGAGGTTCAGGTCTGGGCTCTGTATTCGCCACTTGAATTCTTCCACCCCAGACAACGTCTTCATGAAACTTTCTTTGTGTATAATGTCTTGATGAAACAAATTTCCGTGAAAAGTACTTGTGATGCAGAAGAACATTATATACTTATAATATATTTCCTTTCAAAATGTGGACATCATGTGTATATTAAATTATGAGATTTCCATAGTGTGATTTGCATGCATACTACATAGGGTTCTTTGAAAGGTAGCCCCCCCCCCCAAAAAAAAAAATCTACATTTTTTTATTTTAGTGAGGGAGGGTATAGCTCAGTGGTTTAAGGCGCTGGTAACTGTTTGGAAGGTCGGGGGTTCGAAGCCCTGGTATCGCCAAGCTGCTGCCTTTGGGCCCTTGAGCAAGGCCCTTAACCTTCTGTGCTCCAGGGGCTGTAACATAGTTGACCCTGCACTCTGACAATCTGGGATATAGGAAGAAAGAATTTCACAGTGCTGTAATGTGTCTGTGACAGATAAATGTATCATTTTAAGTTCTATTGCACTGTGTTATACTCAAAGTACATTTACAACTTTGTACAATTCTGTACATTTGATTATTATTGAGAAGATTTTATTACACTTTTACCTCCCTGTTTGTTGTAGTCATGTGTTACAGTGATCTGATGGTCAGGGTTTCTTTTAAAAATGAAAACTAACAACATTTTGTGAAAATAAATACAAAAACAAATAAATAAATAAAGCGGTTAAAACATGCTTGAAGTTTGTGGGGGAGAACCGGAAAACAGACTCACCTGGACTTTCCTCCTAACTTTCCTCCCATCAGTGCCAGAACATTCCTCGACCTCCTCCACTGTGATATGTCCATCAGATCGCGGTATGGCCTTCAAAACCATAAACACACACACCCGGCATGATGGCAATCAGATCTGTATTGTGAACTTGCACAACACCATTAAAGCGTTTAACTCGTATCTTGGATCAGCTGGCAGGTCGTCGTCTTCTATGCATCATAAACTCTGCTTGGCAACAGTCTGATGGATTATGTTAAGGTTTATTTCAAGTCGAGATTTCACCAAGTGTCTATTTCTCAGTGCTTGCTTTAGTCACTTAACAGATGAGAGCGCATGGTTACACTGTGGGATATGGTGGACTGTGCAGGTGTAGCAGGGGGTTTAGTTTAGACTCGTACCTCTTGCTTATTCCTGGCTTGGTTCTTGTGACCTTGCTTAGCCCATGCTTCTCTGTCGTTCAATCCTCCTGTAAGAGGAAAACAAACATGACTGCTTAAACACTTGCTCCTCCATTTTTTTTGTCCTTTTTTTCCCAACTTAACCTCTATATACTGTCTTCCTAGTGTTTGTGCAATTACAACTGACAAGAATTTCATTGCATCTCTTTGTACTGAAAACAATAAAAGCATAAAACCCTGTTTACTGAAATTGATATTGATGGTTTGTGTAAGTTAGAGAGCAGTTGATCAACCTGTAATAATCACCTATTGGAGGTGGTGACTTAACGGTTAAGGCACTGACACTTGAATCCGAAGGTCATGAGCTTAAATTCCAACCATGCCTAGATGCCACTATTGGGCCCCTTAGTAAGACCCCCAATTGTATGACTGAGATAAAAATGTCGCTTTAAATGAAGTCTTGGCATAAATGTAAAATATATTCATTAATTAAAGGATGATCTGAATATTTGACAGAAAAATGCATGAAGTCTCAAGTACAACGAATCCTAAATAATGTAATTATTACCCAATGTAATTATACAAGGGGTTTAGTGGTTAGCACGTTCGCCTCACACCGCCAGGATCCGGGTTCGATTCCCGTCTCGGCCATGTGTGTGTGGAGTTTGCATGTTCTCCCCGTGCCTCAGGGGGCTTTTCTCCGAGTTCTCCGGTTTCCTCCCCGGTCCAAAAACATGCACGGTAGATTGATTGGCACCTTGGAAAATTGTCCCTAGTGTATGAATGTGTGTGTGATTGTGAGTGTGTGTATGTGTGTGTGGGTGTCCTGTGATGGGTTGGCATTCCATCCAGGGTGTATCCTGCCTTAATGCCCTTAGACGCCTTAGATAGGCACAGACTCCCCGTGACCCGAGGGAAGGTCGGATATAACGGAAGATGAATGAATGAATGAAAGTAATTATACACAATGCATCACACATGGTATGTATAGTGACCAACAAAAAAACATGCCATACTCATGTACTCATAACTTTAGTTTTAACAACTGAAGTTACAATGTAATTTAACACCGATATGCTTAATGTACCACTTGAAATAACCAGGCAATATTTCTCATGCGTTTCAATTAAACAGAAGAGTGTTTATTTATTTATTTATTTATTTTGCATATAACAATGCCATGTTGTATGTAGTTGGCACGAGAGAAAAGAGAATCCTATTGCTCCGTTGAAAGTGTATCGAGCCGAAAATCTGACCTGTGTGACCGGTGAGGTCTCTCTTTACAAAACCCCAAACACCGCACATTCCTGAAGCCGTGCTGATGGACGCACACTCACTGAAGTGAGCCTCGTGGGCTTTGAAATCAGCAGAATATGGCTGTTATGATGTTTGTTACCACCGGGCCCTGGCCAAATCATCCATAATGCTTCATTCCACTAGAGGGAGTTCTAAGATTAACCCACATTATCGCCACTTGGTCTTTTATCCTCGCCAAAGAGAGAGCGACGACACATAACAATGGCTTAATTGTTTTTAAACTGTAAAACGTTAGTTGTGCATTAAAACTGGCTCTTTATAGAACCATCTGTCCATCCACTGAATGCATCTAGACAAAAGGTGACACCTTCAGGAGTCAAATTGACATACTGCATGGGTAACCGAGAGCAAGGCTATTTTTTTTTCCTTTTTCTTTTTACTGTTTGTTCGTTCACTCTCTCTCACGCACACACGCACACACACACACACACACACACACACACACACATGCAGACACCCTTTAAAATGTCAGATGTTTATGTACTCTTTGTCTCGAGCCCTTGGAGACATGGTGAGCATGAACAGTGTTTGGCTACAGAGTGGTGGTATTTGCTTTACGCCTGTGGGCAGTAGATCAGACCCAACAGAGCACGGCAGACTGCACCTTACAGCCTGCACACACAGACACACAGGGGCCAGCTCTGCTGCACCGCTACACCAACGAGGCACCGTTTATTTTTTGACGAGTCTGTCTGTTTTAATGGGTTCCAGGACTGCTTTGAAGTCAGGGAGAAGGGGAAAAGGGTGTGTTAAGAAGATATACTGAAAGAGACTGGAGAAAGAGAGAAAGGAGGGTGGGGGTGGTGGTGGTGGTGGTGATGGTGGTGTGTGTGGGGGTTTAAGTTCAGCCTTTCTCTGTTGCCGTTCAGGCTCAGTTGTGTGCAGCAGTAACCCCAGAGAGCTGGGCTGTACCACGTCTGTGTCTCTCCACGCTTCATTCATCGCTCCAGCTTCTCTGATCCCACACACTTGCCCAATCAACTGTTCCAATTATTCATCTGCCATGACTCAAATCCCCCTTAATGGCAAGCGAAATATGCCTTTTTTTTTCTCATTCTCATTTTCAGTCTCTCGCCTGTCTCGCTCTACTTCCACTCACTCACTACTTCTTTTTTCCTTTTGCGCTCCTAAGATTATCCTTTCTTACCTCTCCCTTTTTTAAAATTTATTTCTCTCTCTCATTTTTCTTCCTTTGCTTTTTCTCATTTTTCACATCATGTCTTGCTCCGTTTCATCCTCTCACTTTGCTATTCACGTAATCACTTCTTCTTTATTCACTTTCGTTATTTTCCTTTCTTGCATGTCACATCTCACTTTCTGTCTCTCTCTCTCTCTCTCTCTCTCTCTCTCTCTCTCTACTTCTCTCTCGCTCTCTCATTCCACCCTTGCCGGACCCCTCAGTTAGCGTCCGTGCAACGCGGAATGTAGGCCACCGCATATCGTTTTAACCTGAAGTGGCACTTTTATTTCACACCTTTCCTCCCCTATCAGACTCAAGCCAAAAAAAAAAAAAACAGGCGAGCCGTTTAAACGTTATTTCTGTCGCTCTTAACGGTGCAGGGTGATTTAAAGTTTCAAACCAGCTAAGATTAATGATGTGGGTAATCATTTGAAAATGTGTTGTCAGTGAACGCACAGTATCGCGTTACACGCCTCTCTTCATATGCTGGTCTGGATTAACAAGATGTATGTCGTGATGAAACCGAGGACTGGCACATGAGTTCAGTCTGAGACGGCAAAAAGGGAGGGATTTTTTATTTTTTTTATTCAACGTATATAACACTACAACGGAAATCTACACGCTCGATAGTGCGTTTGTCATTTCTTCGTACTCCACTGCTAATGTTTTTCAGTGGGATAGTATCATTTGAAGAAAAAACTGGGATTGTAGATTCTTTTGAAGGTGGTTATATGACCCTCTGTTTTTTGAAACAAGGTAAAACGATCACGTATCATTAATCATAACCGATGATCGTAGCTTATTTCCCGTGATCTATTATTCAGTACCTTTTCACCATGTGTCCTGCCTCAACCCTGTTGATCACTGTGACCCATCCATACTCAATTCAACCTCAAGTATATCTAATAGCAGACTGGATGACTTGATCTGCGTGCACGAAACGCTTTTGAACATGTCCCCCCCCTCCTCCTCATAGGGTCTCTCTTAGTAAGATATCCATAACGTACGCCAACAGTTCTGGCGTGCCATGTGCCCCAGATAACTATGTGTCGACTCTGCTACACCACTGGCTATTTTTGGTTATGAACTTGTTAGCACGTTGTCAGTGTCACCACAGCCAAGTGTAAAGTATCCTCTGGTAATTTTAAGGACACACTTATTGGCTTGCAGTTAGCATCGGAAGGTGTCTACAGCAGTGATCCTGGTGAATGTAAATAATAGTGCGATCGAGTGATTCGCTAAAAGGAATCTTTTCGTATTCAATTCACCCCTGTTTTTCAAGCTTCTTACCCATCAAAATATTGCACTGAAGGATCATTTCTCCATACATGTCCACATAAGTGCTTGAGCCGGAGCTTGAATATATATCCTATAGAGAGGGATTGCATTGCTCAGGGCCATGTAGCCCATTTTGGGCATTTGCCTAAAGAATCTTTATTTAGACAGTGTCTTTTTCTCTCTCGAGGCCCAGCTTTCAGAGGGGAAGGGGGAGAATCAGTGAAGACTACAGCATGGATAGAAGAAAGAATGGAGGAAAAAAAAGGGGGGGGGGTGTTGGGGGTTGGGAGGTTGGCTGGGTGAGTTAAAGTAGGTTTGGTGAAGGGGGTTCAATTTCTGACCAGTGACAGGATAAAGGAAACAGAGCAGCTCCAGAGGTCGGCTTGAGAAAACACAGCCTCTGTCAGTCACACAGACTCCTGGGCTGGGATTAAGCCCTGGCCTGGAAGGAGATCACGTTTCTCCGGCCGGGATACCTCACTGCTGCAAAACACTACCAGATGTGGTGCATTCATGACTTGGGGGGAGGGGTTGCTGTATGCATGTGTGTGTGTAGTATTCTTTAGTTTTAGACTACCTGTGTGAAGTCTTGACCATGGGACTAAAAATGTAAAATCTGTTTAAGCAATAAAACAGCAGTTATGAGCAATTCTACCGCGTGTACAAGAGTTCAGTCCATTTACACTCGTGCCAAGATTGTAGAATGCTGCTTTTTTTATACAGTGCCTTTGTGTAATGTAATTCAAGCATTTCTAAATCTTTTTGTAAAGTTATCTTCATTTCGGAATATTTTCATCGAGCAAACGAACTACAGCTTCCTGCCCGTTTTTTTTTTTAAAGATTCCCTAATGCTCATTTTTCTTCATACTCAGGGGTGTTACATTGATAAAGTCCAAACACTAGTAACAAGCAATGAGTGATTTGAACATTGTGACGCCGGCAAAATCCTACTTCAAAGGAAAGGCTCATGGACCAGCAGCTCATTGCCAATTCTACCATTTTAATCCATCATTTCAGAGTTTACATTAGTGCGAGTTCTTATGTATGAATTTATGCACGACGTCAGGAGCACTCGAGCAGAACTGAAGTTTTCATGAATAACGTGTTAAATGAAACTTTAAACAGTCAATGAATAAATCCATTTATATATGCAGCTTGATAAACAGGGCTCGGTGTGTAGGATGAGTGTACTAGCGTGGCCGATACTGACCTGTTTGTGTAGCTTCTACTTGGTCCAAGATGGTCCATGGCTCTTCCGAAACGCCTTCAGAAGTCATCATTCGGACAACTTGGAAAAGTATATTAAACAAAACGTATTAGGTTTTGAACTCTGCCTTACTTTTTATTTCTTGACAAATTTCATTGTCATTCTTTTTTTTCTCTATGAGGTGACTTCCTGACCTTCTCAGCAGAGCTGTTCTTGACCTAATGCTCTGATAAATGACTGTGATGGACCTCAGGTTACATTTCGAAAGATTATAGGATAACGGTGAGATTATGATGTTTGTTATGTACCTCTTTTATTTCAGAGCACCTTTAACCATACTCCTGACTTTTCTGTGGTCTGTGGGCTAGAAGGTAAAAACCAGTAAAACACTTTTGATTACCGTGTTCTTTCACAGCATTCTCCAGAGCTGGGTGGTCCTCCGAGTCAGTTAAGGGATCCCAGAAAGACAAGCATATGATTTCCCCAGCAGGACCCATTATTAAGGTGCCTAGTACTCCGTCTTTCTGACACTCTTAAAGAAACAAAATGTGCAAGAGGACAAAGAATAATATCAGAAAAAAAAGATATATGCATGTTTGGTTTTTGTATTGCAGCCTGACTGACATTTGATTGTTTAACTGAATCTCAAAGGTGCTAAATAAATTTTTCCATCCGCAGCTTCGACAGATTCACTGACTATAATTCAAATGTCAGGCTCGTCTCCTGTCCATTTACATTATATATCAACCATGCATAATGGATTTCCCCCACAATCGAAGCTTTTTGATGAAAATCAAAACCTGTTCACTGATATGCTGAGACATTGTTTAATGAAATGTTTATTATTTCTGGAAGTCTTTACTTTCTAAAAAAAAAAATGAAAAAGAACTGATCTATATCAATGCCTTTCTTTTTTCCTCATAGAAGTTGTTTTCTTGAAATTTAGATATAAAAAAATGACTGATTATATTGACTGCAGCATGTAACTTGTTTTGCACAGGTTAAAGATTCAAGTAAATGTAATTACTATAAATAAAATATTCATTATATTAATTTGGATAGATATTAATTATATTCAAGTAAATATTCATTCATTCATCTTCTACCACTATATCCGATCTTCCCTCAGGTCATGGGGGGCTTGTGCCTATTTCAGGCATCTATGGGCATTAAGGCAGGATACACCCTGGATGGAATGCCAACCCATCACAGGGCACATTTAAGTAAATATAATTCATTTTTATTTAGATTAGAATAAATCATTTGTGCGTTACCTTTCAGCTCCAGAGGAAGGCTGCCTCTGATAATGCCAGGTTGAGGCTCTGGCAGATCTACAGGGTCGCACGGGTCTTGTCTGTAGATCGCCATAGAACACTGTTTTCCGAGACCTCTACGCCCTATGAATGGAGGCAGTGGACCCGCGCCAGTCTGATGCTCTTATGAATATAAATAGAATGAATACATTCATTTTTAGGAATTGTTTTATAAAGCTGATACACAGATGCCATTAAATGAATTTGACTTTTTTTCTGCCTTTGCTCATCTGTTAATTCATTTTTTTAAACATTGGACTTCCTGTTTTTCTGTCTTTACATCCACAGGAAAACAGAAGTATTATTTTGACAACACACACATATATATATATATATATATATATATATATATATATATATATATATATATATATATTTTTTTTTTTTTTTTTATATATATATATTCCAAACTGGCATCCTTTTGTTGAAATGGTGTGGTTTTAAACTATCCGTCTGCCCTCTGCATTAGAGGAACTGAAAAAAGGACTCTTGATTTTCTGTGAACTATTATTCTGAACAGGATGTGATCTGACTCTCTTGCCCAGAAATGTACTTTTCCCTCCTTTGTTCTCTGTGTTCTAGTACTCACTACATTTGTATGCAATGGCCTCAGAACCTCAGGAGTGTAGACCAAACTTCATCTAGTCTGGTGTTATTTATCATATCGGCCCCAGAGATCTGTGCAGTACCCCACTGTCAGCACGGCTTGAATATCACACGTCCTACACCGCATATTAACCACAGCCAGTTTCAGGTTAAGTTGTCTACCGACAGAATGTGATGCTCCTCAGAGAGAGGATGCCGTTTTTATTTACTACTGCTGTTGTAATAATGTAGATTTATCCATGTAAGGCTTGTTTCGACTGCATGCGAAGGTGTTTGCGAGCTAAAAAGGGAAAGTCGAAACTATCATCACAAGAAAAGGGTTGTATGTGTGATATATACTTTTTATTTGGCAACGCATTCCCTTCTCTCCGAAATGGCATTTTTCTGGAGCATAACCAGCCAGTAAAAACATTTCCCCTCACTCTCTCTTCTAGAGGTTCTTCTCTGTGTGATTTTATGGTCGAAATGTCTGAAAGCACTTCAGGAGGTTATATTTTGTTATAGCCATGCCAAGAGTGATGTTTTGGGCTGTTTTTAATGCTTGTAAAGCAAAGCCAAACCTCTTCCTCTGCCAGCATTCTTACATTTATGTTTTGCTTGACCGCTATGCAATACTTTCATTACAGCACATGAAAACACGATCTGTGATGATGTGGGCTGACTTAAAACTGTGAATCACTAATCAGTAGTATACAATTCCTTTGTAATATTTTTGGATGAATATCTGAAACTCCCTAGCACCCCCACCCCCCCCCTTACCCCAAACTGTGAATAAAAACAGCATTAATTCGTCTTATTTTAGATCATGTAGTATAAGACATCATCAGACATAGGTCAGGGATTTCAGGTTGGCTTGATTTTCCCTCGATACCTTTGTTATCATCAGGTGCAAACCGGATGAGGTTGTCCTGCTGTGCTGTTTGTAGACTGCACCCGCGATCAACAGGCCTGTCGTCTTTTTTCCTAATCGACTGCACTTTCTGTTCCACATCACCACACAGGACATCCTCAATTTCTTTCTTTTCCTCAGGAAGGCCGCAATGACCGTCTGACAAGACAAAAGACGAAGACTTTTGAAGGCAAGGCACCTAGGTCCTGACACTTGAGACAAACGGATTGAGAATTTCATGTTGAGACAGGAAAGGGAAGCGGTCCGGTTCCTTACTTCAGATAATAAATGACTTGTATAAGTGCGGTATATGCCAAACAACACCAAACAATGTTCTTCTACTGCGATTGAAGTGGGCTTAATTGCGAGTTGGTAGTTAATCATATAACTAGTGGGTTTTACCTTTATCCATTGGTAAAGAAAGCAGCACGAGTACTTTCTTAACTGCACATCTCTCGGGGGGTGGGGGAGCAACGGCCTCGGCTCTGTTCTCGGGCTGATGTGTATCCGGCGGTTGTGGTACTGGCTCCTTGTGGTTTTCTTGAGTCATATTTCCAGCTTTGAGCTTAAAGTCATCCTGCAGTCGACACAGTCATGTGATTTCTTTAATTGTCATAATATACATTCATTTAAAAGTAAATCAAATGAAATGATCATCATGAGACACCAGAAGCTTTAGTTGTACTAGGCAGAGAGTCTCTCGGTGATGTCGAGTACAATTTCTGTTCCAATATCGATTATGGATCTGTTTTATTTTAAAAGTCATATTTTTAAAAGGCATGGTCACTACATTTCCAGAGCACAAATATAAAGGAAATGGTGCATTGAAATTTCCAGACAACTTTCTGGAAATGTATTTATCTAAATGCATTTTGTATATGTGTTTTGTTGTACTCATTTTTTAAACTGTTATTTTGAGGTATTCAAAAAGGCACCTAGCTAAATCACTTGTTCCTATCATGTGCCATATTGACAGATAAATGCCTAAAACAAACTGTAATACAATTGAGCTGAAAATGTGTTTAGACTATTTGTCTGAAAAGTAATGATTTATTTATTAGTATACACACTCGCGTAATAATAATGTAGTTTCACGTGTAGTATTTCATTACACAAGTTAACACACAGAAAGTTCTATTTGCTGGTTCTCACTTTGAGATGCACGTTGACTATTTAAAACAGAATCTAGCACACAAAAATGCTTTTTGTCTAGGGATGCTCAAAACAGTTTCCATGGTGGAAAAAAGCAACACACAGACCTGACATATTTTGGTGCTGGGAATGTTGACTTACCCCATGGTCTTGTGCTTGCATAATGGGGGGTAGAAGAAGGTTGCTGCGCTTTACTAAAGCAAAAAGATTAAAAAAAAACATAATAAAATATGTGATTACTAATATTTAATAACATTTCCTTGACGCCTTTCATTGCTATAAAATGCTCTTAAGGTTAATTCATTTTTTTAAACATTAGACTTCCTGTTTTTCTGTCTTTACATCCACAGGCAAACAGAAGTACTATTTTGACAGCATTAGCTAAGAAGGTTAATAAAGAAAAGCAAATAATTGTCTATTTTTAATCTGTTTAACAGAAAAGATATGCTCACCAGGATTTGGATGCCAGCCCCCGTCTGCTTGTTTTCTGTCACTGGGGACTTTCGAAAGGTGACTGCTGCCCAGAGAGTTTGTATTGGTTGGTCTTGGAGCGTGTCCACCGTCCTCACCACCTGTCTCTATTGCACTTGGCTTCCATTGACCGTTTAAGTCCTTTGGATAGCCAGTCGGATGCTCTGCAACCTGGTGAGTTTGTGTCAAAATAAGAGGGATAAAAGCCATTGAGGAAAAGGTTAGACTCTTTGAAGTAATGGTCAAATTGTGTTACAAAGGAAAAACTTAACTGTATGAAAAAGTTTCAAATAATCAATTCTTAAAAAGATGCCGTAAATGCCGTTTTTTCCCCCCTTTCATTCTCTTTAGTCAGCATTATTTCCACATTAAAAGGCCAAATGTGAGGCGTAACAATAGAGTGTGTGTGAGAGAGAGAGTGTCAATGAAAGCAGAAACTGAAGACACTTAAGGTCAGATGATTGGTTATAATCTGACCTTTCTCCTCCAATAATAAAGTAGTGAAAAATCATGCATCAGACATGACTTATTAATTCCATAAAGAAGAGACCACAGGACGCTGGGGTCAGGGTTTCGAGGAAGTCAGATTATAGAAGATTAAAATGTTATGAAGGGTGTAAAGGACGGCATCCCCATATGTGAATGATCACCGAGAGAACCTGTTTTTATAAATCGATTTTATTAAATTTATAATAATGCATTTATTATAAGATTCTTGCCGGAAAAATAGTTTTCTGGAAATCTTTTGGTAAGCATATTTTCATAGGCTGTTGTTCCAAAATGCCTTGCATCATTTAGTCTAAACACCACTGATCCATAGACCTTTAAACTAGACTTGGTAATAAGGTTTTCTAATTATTCATCTGATTTTTTTCCCCACCACGATTCCATAAAATAACATGTTAATAAAATAATCATGTATGTGACGTCCTGACAATGTGGATTGTGCTATCACAATACAACAAAAAACAAATCGTTCTAAGTGCAATCCATTTGCTGAAGATGTATTTTAGTGATATGTAAATGATCCGGATCTCTTAATCTATATGTTGATCCCGAAAACGAGAGAAAAGAAGCCCTTTAGTGTAATTCATGGCCTCAGTCCAGTTTGTTTAAAGATGCATCAAATACCATGTAAACACTATGATCCAATGGCTGTTCAGTAGGTTCCGCCCAAGCATCAGATTCAGGAATTGGGCTCATCTGAGCGTTGGGTATCGCCACCTCTGTTCTGAAGCTTGTCTCCGCTCTGTCTCTGCTCTCCTCTGGTAGTGCTGGCTTTGAGGAAGCTGGCTCTCCTGTAATTACACACAAGTTAATTGAATCTCATCAGAGCGTGACTGATGATCATCTGGGAATTAGAAAGTAATTATTATATTTTCTTTTCCCAGATAGGAAGGATTTAGGGTCGGACTAAAGGGTCAGCCGTGATACGGCACCACAAAGCATTTGACGGTTAAGGGTCTTGCACAAGGCCCCGATGGTGGCGGCTTAGTGGTCGATGCTGGGATTTTAAAACGCAACCTTTTGATTACAAACCCAGAACGTTCACCACTGAACCGCCACTAAACACATCTTATAATGTGCAGAATTGTAGATTTCTAAGGAGCTCTACTGTTGCATAAAAACTCCAACTGCTAAATGGCAGGGAGCAGGCAATAAAATCTTGCCACATCACTGTAACTTTAGCCATGAATCGGAGGCAATCGAAGGCCTGCGCATTCTAAATATGTAATTAATGTCCTTGAGAAATGGGAGCCAGCAAAATAAAACGATGACCCAATACAGACAACCAACTTGCTCATTGGCAGTGTTGCAAAGCAGTTCTGTGAATTTCATTTATCTAAACAGAAACAGACTTTTTGAGCCACAGTATAACGATTTTTGTGTGTGTGTAGCAACAGTTACTTGTGTACAGGATTTAGTAAACATATACCCGTCATATGAGGCCCGTCCCCACAACGTCTGAGTGCCGGACTCGGGGTTATATGCGGCAGAGGACCGGGCGAAGGACGATTGGGTCGCGGGAAACAAAGGAAGCGTGGTTGATATCTCACCTGCTCTGGTTTGTAATATACCCTGTTACCTTGGCGTCTAAAGGCAGCATGTTCCTCCTCATTTTCTGGAAAACAGTATATTTGTTGAAATGTATGTATTTCTAAGATTGTTCTTTAAATAGATCACAACAGGGTGACCGTTATAAGTATATAATTAGTGACATATTGATATTTTATAGACTAAATCAAATCAAATATCTTTTCTTGTCATTTCAATGTTGAAAATGACAATAAAAGTGACTTGACCCTTTGCAAAACAATAAGTGGTGAAATGAAATGCTGTTTCTCCAGGAACACGGTGCTAATTTAACACTGGATAATACGAAGCTAATAATAATTTACAGATCTATTTGCATCATAAATATGATAATTTCTCCTAAATGTATAACGTTACTCTGTTGGACTACATATGAAACATATGAAACCTTAGAAAATGAACAAACCATGAACATAGACAAATGTTATTCTTGCTTGACACCAACAAAGATTCTTTATTGATTCTGTTATTCTTAATAGGATAACATTAGATTAAAGTAAATATAAAACATGCTCAGAAACATATTTGATTTTCATCTCGTCATAAGAAATGTTCACTTTTTAAGAAACATTTTACAGCTCATTATTTCCAAGAGTGACTAAACATTTTTGACTGATAAATAAAGGAATTTCATCAGACCATCTCATCCTCAATTATTTTTCTAGAATAACACACCCTGCATTTTTCTTTTTTTCTTCTGACAAATAAGAATTGGGTCAATTAAGTTGAGTTATTGTTCCTAAGAAATAACGTCTTGCATTTTTTTTTCATGTAGCAGGACATTTGCATATGTTTAAAATATTAATACACGAACCAGACTCTTCACAAACAAACCACTGTGGCTATATCTGGTCACCAGATGTGTTTCAGGATGTACTGACCTTCACCAGTAGTCTGGGTCAGATAGCCGCGCTCATCTCCGGGCCTCTGGCGTGACTGTAAATACTTAGTGCCAGGTTTGGGGTCTGGCAACATAGACTGAGTAATGCTAGTATGGCATGCCACCCTGGCCTAAAAAAATAAAAAAATAAAAAAATAAATATATATATATATATATATATATAATATTAAAAATAAAGTTGTTCTAAAGAAAAACATGAATCAGAATATATTTTTTCCTTGTGTAATAAACTTGACTTTTTATAGGGCCTTGAAAAATAGATTAAAAAAAACAACAGCCACCATGTATAAATCTAAATCCTTAATATTACAAAATATCAACAAGATTTCTAAGAAAATTCAGCTTTCATGTAAGAGCACATTTGAAGTTAAGATGTAAAACTATGTAAAGTCTGTGCCTGTCTGATCTCAAGTGAGCTCCATAGATTCTGGAGCGAACGGAGAGAAATCCAGTGGAGCTTACACAAGTTTGAGGCAGAAATAAAGGCGGTGTTGTTTACCTACTTTGCTTACTCGTGCTTTTTGATGGACTTCGTGTCAAACTTTTAAATGAAAACCAGCACTAAAATGTTGCCGTCTTTTAGCTCGAACAATTTAACTGCCTTACAGGGAAGTGCCAGCTAGTTAAACACTTCAGCATGCAGATGCACCATTTCAAAGCTTTTACCTCAGGAAACCCATGAAGCGAACAAGGGTAAGAGAACGAAATGTTGGCATCGTGCTGTATACGCAGCCCAACTGTTTATAAAACATTTGTGTGTTGTTTTCTTTTACTTGCATACAAAATTTGCGATAGATTATCGCGCGCGATGCGGTGATTATTCCGACTTTGTCTGCAGAGCGTCATCTGTCTGCGAAAGTATGAATACGATTTACATGAATTCAGATGTACGGTGATAAGAGCCGCAGTTGTTTGGATCTCCTGGCTGAACAGGGCACACCTGTCTTGTTTACATTCGGCTGTAGGCGAAAAACGTGACGGATGGGGCGCTCTACGCGCAGGCCACCTACATCGAAGGCTCGTCTACATGCCGGGGCGCATCCATGATCCATAAACACTCTGATTACTACATTCAGCTCTCATCACCTGCAGCATTCCTCGCTTTGGCCTGACACTCTGTCTGTTAGGGTCACACACACTCCAGCTGCTCGTGCAAGTGCCTCCAGCACTTCAGCCTTATGCTATTAATCTGAGCCTATATTATATACATGCAGGATTTGGTTTATAAAGAGCTCGAGACTTGCTCTGAAACCCATATTGTGACGGACAAGCATATCCCGAAAGGACTTTTCATTACCTCTCAATAGAATGAATACGATTTTGATATATCACTGCAGATAAAATATGCATGTTGGAATAATAATCCGTTTTGTGCTCAAAACATATATGGTATAATATATATGTGTATCTATATTGAGTGGATGTGCTGTAGGAAAAAACTGATTTATACAAATGGGTAGAAATAGTATAAGCAGATTGATAGTCTAATGCACAACTGTGTGTGTGTGTTTTTTTTTTCAGTTTGCTGCCACAAACAGCTCACTAACATGGCCAAGAGGGCAAGATTAATGTTCAAATTATTAGGAAACAGCTAATGCCTGTGGCACATTTACTGATTGTCCTAGAGAGGAACCAGATAGACGATGAACAGCCTGCTTAGGACAACTTTATTACGATTTGCAGCTAGTATCACGCTGTGGTCAATCGGGATAGTACACTTAAATTGCCAATTTGATTGAATTGAAATGTAAGGAAATTGGAGACACCTTGAGCAGCGAGTGTGTGTGGAGCCCAGATGCTGCAGGCTTATCAGTCAAGCCCAGGTGCTGCCGTGCAGCTGCTGCGGGAGATTAGCGAATGAGACGTAAAATTAATATACAGCACTTAATCGTTGTGCCTTCGGGATGGTGTTAACGTTCAGGACCAGAATAGAGCTACGGTTCTCTTCCTAGGCCTGGTAAACTAATACTGCTGTGAAGGCTGTCACCCTGACCTGAACTGGAGTATAAACTCAGTTAGGCAGGAAAGGGCTGGAAGATTTAGTGCAGCCTTCTGTCGTGGAAAAATATGTGAAGAATAGTTTTCTTTCATAAAAAAAAAAAAAAAAAAAAAAAAAAAAAAAAAAGATCAATCTGGTCAAAGCAACAGCAATACAGTCTCTTTATCGCAATAAGGACGATCGTATACCACACACTCGTCGGAAGAATGCAGAACGAAGCAAGTCGTTTCTCTTCTCCACCTCTGTTTATAACCACGAGAAAGGAATTGTTTCCCGTTTTGAGTGAGATAAAGAAGTAACAGGTCAGCGAGTGACTTACTAATATAACTTCTGTTCTTAAAGATATAGCGATCCTCCCATTGGTATTCACGTAAGCACATGGAAACATGAAAAGTCACGTACTCTACATACTGCATATAAAAGAATAGACATTTTCCATAGCACTTCCTTCTCTCTATAGTTTATGTCCCTCTGCTGATTCAGTCAGCCGTGTGGAGTTGACCTCAGCCATACCTACACAATGGCCCTTTTGTAGCTCAACTGGACCTTTTAACTGGTTAAATCAGATTTACAAACATTAATATGTGTATCAGGCGTTGGCTTACCATTTCTGAAATATTATTCCTACTTTATGTTTTGAAAATGAGCCAGCCATGAACAAGAGCACAGCCATTCTCGGTGTTTTGATATTGTGGTTTTAAAGTTGTTAAATGAGTTACTCCCATTATATATAATCCAATAGATCTTCACAATAGTGATCTGTTCATGAACAGTGGTCTGTTGATTATTGTTGTGTGTACGCTTCTTTTGATGGTTAATACTTACCTGCTTTTTACTGTATGCTAAAGCGGCTTCAGTCAGATCTCGGAGGGAGAAGAATTCAAATTCTGTTTCCTCTCTAGGAGCCGCGAAAGCCCGCTCCTTCTTGTTGATCTTGTCAGGTTGGAAGGAGGATAAGGCAAAATCTTCTGAGTATAGAATAAGCGGCCCTCTCCTAGTGCTGTAGGTTTTAGGGGGTGTGAGCTCGTGTCCACTCAGAAGCCGTCCACTGTTGGATAAGCGAAGCAGGGGAGGCTGGGATTTCCATATGAAGTAGTCCTGGTTGAGAATAGATTATATCAAATACTGAGAAAACATGGGTTCGTCACATTTCACTTGCAAAGCAGATTCTAAATCTGATGCAATACCGGTGTGTTGTCTTGGCACTTTGAATGACTTTATTTTAGCAGTACAGTACCACGTGAAACATGGGAGCCCCATGAGAAGCTGCAAAAATGCTGACACTATAAAATGTGTGTTTTAGATGTCATAAAGCTTGACGTTTATCCTGAAATGCATATATAAAGTATACAGCCCGGTTGTGTTCATTCAATTATACAATAGATTGCTAAAAGCCGCCTTTTAACCCGATTGCTATAGCCGTCGTTGTTGATTACACCAAGTACAGTTCATACTAACCTCGGGTTCAAAAGAGACTTCCAGTCGTTCATATTGTCTTTTGCCTTCTGTCTGGACCACATGGCTATATCCTCGACTCAATACGGATAGGACAAGCTCTTTCATGGTGAAGTTGATGGTGCTCTTCTCAGTGATCTAACAATGGAGACTGGAGAAGTGTTTTCTTTTTCTGTGCCTGTATATAAAAACCAAGTCCTTGTCAAGTAAAACACAGTTCACTCACCCAATGCTGCGTTGCTTTTACCTGGGTTTATGTTGCCGTCCCCTTAGTGACAGTCTCTTTTAACATTCTGGGAATATATTCTGAAACCTGTTGAGTATCAGTGAATGGCAATCGCTTCTTTCACACTGCGGCACAGTCATGTCTGACTCCATTTGATTGCCTCTGTTTGCTGTTGCTAGGCTCTCAAAAGCTCCTTAAAACAGCACTGTTTTCATGTTGCCTTGGAACCAAGAGATTACCTCCTGGTTGAGGCTGCTATTCTGGGCTTTCCTTGGTTGTACCCATCCTGAATTTCAAACAAAGGGGGAAAAAGAAGGCCTGCTAATTTATAAGAATGGCCTTTTCTTATTCTGTGTTCACTTCCTGTCAGGTAGTTCAGATGGGGCAGCCCCCCTCCCTAATTAGGGCATTTGATTGGTGGAGTTTTGTCACTTTAGGAATGGTGTCTTCCTCCACATGCTGAAACTCCCTCTGACATTTAGTGTAATATATCCCCATAAAAGCGGAGAGGAGGCAGACACGGGGCCGTGAGCTATTTATTTAAGTGGGAAGTGTGCCAGAAGAACATAATCTGGAACATTTCTACACACGGAACTGTACTCGAATAGAAAGCTGAAATGATTCATCGTCATACAACTTATAAGTAACTTTAATGGTCTTATTAATAAGAAAATGTTAGTTCAACTTTTTTTGCTGTCTGTGAAGAATGAATCGGTGTTTCATTTGTAATGCATGTAGTAATGACACATCTTTTAAATCTGGGGGTCGTATATTAAAGTCCTTCACATTTACCTTAGACCCGAAACTTATTTTGCTGAACTTTCAACATCTAAGAGCTTTCTTTACTGTTGATTAATATGTTGTAGGAGATTATTTCACGATACTGCCATAGAATGGAAATTTCCTGCCAAGATGTTGAATAAATGATTAGGAATCTCACAGTGTACTGCTGAGAAAACAAATCCCTCTGTGCTCAGGATGCCCATAAGCCACTACATTCCTATTAGCTTTCGCATTTGCTGTGTATGAACACAAACAATTAGTTTATATCAATATGAGCTCATAATTAATATATAAAAGTATTCATGCCCCTTGAATATTTCCACATTTTGTCACGTTATAACCACAAACTTCAATGTATTTTATTGGGATTTTATGTGATGGACCAACACAAAGTATTGCATTATAGCGAAATGGAAATCAAATGATGCCGTAAGATTTATTTTTATAAATAAAAATCTGAAAAGTGTGACGTGCATATGTATCCAACCCCCTTTACTCTGATACCCCGAAAGAAAATCCAGTGCAATCAACTGCCGTCAGAAGTCACCTAATTAGTAATTAAGAGTCCACCTGTGTGTACTTAAATCCCAGTATAATTACAGCTGTTCTGTGAAGGCCTCAGATATTTGGTAGAGAATATTCATTCATTCATTCATTCGTTCATCTTCTACTGCTATATCAGATCTTCTCGGGTCACGGGGAGCCTGTGCCTATCTCAGGCGTCTATGGGCATTAAGGCAGGATACACCCTGGATGGAATGCCAACCCATCGCAGGGCACACACACTCACATTCACACACACATTCATACACTAGGGACAATTTTCCAAGGTGCCAATCAACCTACCGTGCATGTTTTTGGACCGGGGAGAAACCGGAGAAAAACCCTCGGAGTCACGGGGAGAACATGCAAACTCCACACACACATGGCAGAGACGGGAATCGAACCTGGACCCTGGCGGTGTGCCAACCACTAAGCCACCGTGCCCCTATTGGTAGAGAACATTAGTGAGCAAAATGCATCACTAAACTGACAGGCCGGGCGAGGAAAGCATTGGTCCGAGAATGTCCATGGCAAATATGGAGGAGATCCACAAATCAGGTGGGAGAGTCTGTCCACAGGACAACAGTTTACTACAAGTCATATAGGGGACACAGTCAAAGATGTCTTTATGTTTCTCCTGTATATCATTAATATTTAAGAAATTTAAAAAGTATACTTAGATTACTGTAGTGTAGTCTGTAAAAAAAAAAAAAAAAAAAAAAAAAAAAACAGGTGTGTCTTGTACTGTATTTTTAATAGTCCATGACCTTTTCATCCAACTCATCAGTTTTTGGTTAAACACACCCAATGGTGCTAATGGTGCTAATGGTGGTTTCATTTGCATAAATGCCATGTAAAGTCCAGACACACCTTAACTAGGATTACTAAGCTTGTAGCTTCTCACTTGTTTTGGTATCCAGGGATCTCTTTCCATAAAACACCACCAGCAAAATGACGTTTTATAAGTAGAGCATAAACTGTTATTCAATACACGTAGACAACAATGGACCATTCAGGGTCTCTATCTATGCTGCTCTTTTGGTCCAGAGATATACACTGGATTCTGAAGGATAAATGTTACATAGACTTTTTATTAAAAGTTAGATAGTCATTTGTAATATTTTGTATTTTATTTGAGAAAAAAACAGCTATTAGAACTATGTATGTGTAGCTTTAACAGATACACGACCGGGCAATTTATAGAAGTATTTAGCATTCTGACTTTACAAACTGTATATAAAAAGGGCAGGGATTATTTATCTGACTGCACACATGCATGGACCTCATTTTGAAAAGCCAAGGTTCAAGGCAAATAAAATAGATTTCTTTAATACATTACACCGTTTGGGGGCGCTATCGAACTGAGGTACAGTTTCTAATACCGCTATAAATGAGCTTTTGGCCCGTTATTCCCGAAATGATAATGAGGAAAAATTTTGCCGTTGTCAGTGAGAAATGACCGCTGTCTTTTATGATGCCTTTTAATGTTTATTTGCTTATATAGAAGTGCAGCTTGTATCCATTTAATAACCCTGGCAAAAAAAGCAGTTTATCTGTGACCGGTTTTGAGCTTAAACCTCAAGCCTCATTCATGAATATTGCATTTGGACAAAATAAACATATTTGTAGTCTTAAGCAATCCACAAATCACTTAAAAATAAATAATTAAGAAGCAAATGATTAAAAATCTAATCATTTTATTCGGTGAAACTGTACATATACAAATGTCCTCTTACCAATTTTCTGTTTAAAAAAAAAATCAAGTAAAAAAACAACAAGATTATCTTCATAAATACATATATTCTTTAAGAAAGGGTGATTATTTACAGGTTTACGCCGTTTAAAAGGAGCTTGCATAATTTCCCAGCTGGACACATGCATGTAGCTCTCCAAGCCCGACACCAATGCGCTTGTGTGTGCCACACGAACGATGCACGATTGTCAGCGGGTGACTCTGAAACTCATACAAGTCCATAAAAGACAAGAGAGAGGATACATCTGTAAAGCAAAACATGGTCGATATTCGTGGGTAGAAAAAGAAAAAAAAAAGTCATCACGATTCCACAGTAATGAGCGCTACATGGTACTATGCCGATTACAGCGCGTGAACGTAGGCCTTACGATGTGCAGAGACACATGACGTGTAAAATATACTGGTACATAGAGACAAAGTCAAAAATATTTCTTTCACATGAACAAAACAGAAGGCAGAAGTTTGGGAAAAGATGTTGCCACTTTTTAGTGTCCCGAAAATTAAATTTTTTAAAACGAGCTGTAAAGCATGTTCATCAGTAACCACATTAGGCTTTATTATTGTTTTTGTTTTGTTTTGTTTTTTTCGTTTGGGCTCGTTTAACCAGAAAAGAGTCTCAGAAATAAAGAAGTTAAAGAAAGAAAGAAAAAAAAAGTGTTGTCCAGCCCCAAACCAATTCCCTCAAAATTTCAGTCCTGTGTTTTACTCTCAGGGCCGTGTCCTGTTCTCATACAGTTGTCTCTCCCTGGTTACTGTTACTGAGTCTTTTATAAAACCTGCGCCACGACTGCAGAGTTTTCCCGGACCAGATCCAAAATCCGGATGTGATGCCGACGATCATGGTCATCAAATACTTGATCATGAACACTGTAAAGTCGGGCGACATGGGCGCGAAGTTGCCGGCTGGACAGGGCACGGCGAAGCGCTTGCACGTCTGCATGTGCCACGTCTTCTCCCAGTGCTCGCGGAAAGCCTGCTCGTAGAAGTAGCACGCGATCACGATTGTAGCGGGCACCGTGTACAACACGCTGAACACGCCTATGCGCACCATCAGCTTCTCCAGCTTCTCGGTCTTCGTGCCGTCGTGCTTCATGATGGTGCGGATGCGGAACAGCGACACGAAGCCGGCCAGGAGGAACGAGGTGCCGATGAACAGGTAAACGAAGAGCGGCGCCAGCACGAAGCCCCGCAGAGACGCCACGCTGTATATGCCCACGTAGCACACGCCCGTCAGCAGGTCTCCGTCCACCTGACCCATGGCGAGGATAGTGATGGTCTTCACTGCAGGAACGGCCCAGGCTGCCAGATGGAAGTATTGCGAGTTGGCCTCGATGGCCTCGTGGCCCCACTTCATGCCGGCCGAGAGAAACCACGTGAGGGACAGGATGACCCACCAGATGGAGCTCGCCATGCCGAAGAAGTAGAGGATCATGAAAAGGATAGTGCAGCCTTCCTTCTTCGTACCCTGCGCCACCGTCTTGTAGCCGTCGTCGTTGAATTTGTCGATGCAAACCACCTTGTCCTCCAGGAAGAAACCCGCAGCATAAGCTACAGCCACCATGAAGTAACAACCGGACAGGAAGATGATCGGTCTCTCCGGATAGCGGAAACGCCTCATGTCCACCAGGTAGGTGAGCACAGTAAAGAGGGTGCTCACGCAGCACAGGATGGACCAGATGCCCACCCAGAGACGTCCGAACTTCACTTCTTCCTCGCGGAAGTACATGAGGCCGTTGGGCTTGGTGGGTTCGCACGGGGCGCCGCAGTCTTTCTCGCCCATGAAGTAGTAGTTGAGGTACGTGGGCACCTTCAGCTGTAGCGGGCACGTGAACTGTTGAAGGTTTCTCCCCGGATTGGGTGGCAGCGTGATGAGGTCGGGTACGTAGGGTGTCGGGTCGGACGTCGGACTCCCGGCCTCCGACGTGTTCTGGCCCACGCAGATCTCACCGGCGCCGTGTACCGGGAAGTTCTCGCAGCGCAGGCGCTCGGGCCACTGGAAGCCGAACTTGTTCATGAGCGCCTCACAGCCCTGTCTGGCCCGCTCGCACAGGGAGCGACACGGCGGGATGGCTTGCTCTAGCACCGTGCACACCGGCGCGTACATGGAGCACAAGAAGAACTTGAGATCGGCCGAGCATTGCACTTTTACCAGCGGGTAGAACTGGTGCACCTCGAGTCCCGCGTCCTCCTGGTTGGTGTGACCCAGAAGGTTGGGCATGATGGTCTGGTTGTACGCAATGTCCGTGCACAGAGGGATCGAGATGGGCTGGCAGAATCCGTGCTCCGGGATCGAGATGCCCTTCTCCCCATTGTGCTGAGCGTTGCTCGTGGGGAAGCACAAAAGGCACAAAGTCGCGAGGAAAAAGCCCACACTTTCGGCGCGGGGCAGCATTCTGGAGAAAGCCGGAGTTATAAAACAATGAGTGGGGAAAAAGTTCAAGACAATACGGATTTTTTGGGGGGGGGGGGGGGGGGGGGGGAGGTTTGAAAAAGAGGCCTGTTATAGTCCACCACAAAATTTCACCCAATTACACAGGGGAGAAAATCCTTTCCAGCTGTTGCTCTTCGCTCGCGTCGGGTATTTCTTCAATACCAGGGAAGTATCCAAGCGAGCATGTTCGCACCATCTGCACCAGCAAGTTCGCAAAAAACAAAACAAAAACGAAGCTTTGTTTATTTACTTTTTTTTTAGAAAAATAAAGTATATCTCGAGATCATAAAGTTGCCCCCAAGTCCACGAACAACTCGGTTTTTGGCATCGCAGCAGCAAATCCTCCAGATGTTAACTTTCCATGGTATTTTTCCCAAAACGTCCTTGAATGCGTAAACCAATGCACGAAGGATTACGTTCAATCTCCACGGAGAAACGTGTTCCCCGGGATAAAGGTTTGCGTGCGTGTAGTGGGTTCCCAGCGTCTCCGCGCGGCGCGTCTCCGAGCGCGTGCAAAAAAAAACCTCGCGTCTGTCTCTCCACACGGTTTGAGCGCGAGCACGCAGCGCGCACTGTAATGTGTGTCCGTCTGTTTCCAGGCGCCCCTCATTCAGACCGGGAGCTCGTCCCCGGCGGGGGCGCCTTGAAACAGGGGCTTCGGAGACCAATCACAGAATTTGTTTTCCTTCGCCTCTCGCTCCTGATTGGTCAAACCGAGTAATTGCAGAGGTCCACTAGAAACCCCCCCCCCCTTTTTTTTGCTTTTGGCTAAAGTGAAAAATGCCGATACGATATTCGTCATAACGCAATCTATAACGTGTCCGATAAGGAACATATGCCCTTGATTTTGTTATCCATGGCACAAGACTTTCATCTCAGGCCTTTGTTAGTTGGTCCTCTTTTGAAGCAGTGACTGGTCAATCACTTTTCAATGAGATTATGATGGGCTAATTCAATTATGCATAGATAAGATACCAATGGAGAAAAAAAACTGCAATACATTTGAACGTTTTCTTTTTTTTTTTTTTTTTTGGTAAAATTTTAAGCATAATATTGAATATTCACCATGGGTGCGCACATCTCTTTCCCATTGTTTATCTCTTCCCTATTGTTGATCTGTTTCTTAACCTACATTTAATGATCACGCCGTCAATTAAATGTGTGAGAGATTACCGCCAATAGCACATTTGTAAATGAAAAGGTGGTAGTTTCATTCAGCATTGTCATAAAGACACACCCATTCACACACCAAAAGGTGTATAGTCTGGGTGGGATTTGTTAGGAAGTAGGAAAGTTTCATATTCATTCAAAATGGTAGCACGGAACCAAAACAGTTTGTAAACAATAGAAAGGTATTTAATAATAATCTTCATTTTATATAGTGCCTTTAAAGTAACATCCTAGCACTTTCCAAGCAAATTAAGCGATGAAATTTCAACTTGTATCAATAAAATATCCCTCGTTTTTAATTCAGAGTAATATATTTTTTCAAAAACTATTTTGTGTACAAGTATCCCTAACATAAAATCCGTCCTGCCGAAGTCTGTGAAAATACTAAAATGTTTAGCTCAACCTGGTTACAAGTGGATCAATTAATAAGCATAGATGGCCTAAGTTATTGGCTTGTTATTTAATAAGTTATTCTTGGTCATGAATAAAAAATTCCCTGTTCTCTGCTGGAGCAATTTTTAAAAATAGATCTGAGCTAGAGAGCAGAGTGTGAGGTTCCTCAGTATGTAAATGTGAGGGCTGAGGGAGATAAGCTGCTCCACGGACTTCAACATCAATCACAGAGAAGCCAAAGCTGCTGCCTCGCCTCGCAACCCGGCCGCCTGCCTTTCTCATTCCCATTCTTTCCCTGTATTCTTTCTGCTCAGTGTCTGATGATTGTCCTACTCCTTGTCAGTACATTTCAGACATGTTCAGTGAAATTTTATATTCCAAATATATGGTTTAGGAATATTATCATTTAAAATATGCATGGATTTTCCTTAAATCATTTTCTCACTCTGCATCAAAATGTTTTTTTTACAAGGCAAAAAAACAACAACAACCCTGACCTACTTTGTTTTCTTGTCCGATATCATTTTCAGACAGAAGTTGAAAGGCCCATGCGTACTATATTTCTGTTTAAACCCGACCTTTGTAGAGTCGGTACATTTACTAATACCGCACATCTGTGCTTTTCTGAGTGTTATCATATTCGCAGCGCCACAGATCATTAAGGCACTTGGGCGAGTTGCATTGAAGGCGAGTTGCATTTGAGCTCATTAATGTTATGTACTCTCCCACTGGACCTTATTAGCTTTCACACTTGGCTTCACCTCATATCTTCTCCATTCCTTTACTGAGAGAGTGAGAGCGCCACGCAAAACAAAGAAGCTGCAAAATGAAAAGGAAATGTGGGAGAATACAACCAAGATTACCAATGTTTGGTGCAGAAAAACACCTCTGGCCATTGGAGCACCGCGGCAACTCTAGTACCTATAAATGATTTATTCAGTGTCATAGGCTTCTGGCAGAAATACACTTGGCTGTTAATCACCTCTTAGAAACTGAGCAGAGTTCAAAATTGGCATGTGTCGTGTCAATAACTGTCCTGGTGCCAAAAATCTATAGTGCCAGTTAGGACTGTGTGTGCCATTGCTTTCACTATTAATATGATGGATTAGTTCTAAAGTGGCCATGAAAAGAGCCACCCTATAACTTGGCATTGTACCATGGCAGTTGCAGAAGAGTTTATAGGGCAGCATGTTATTATATATTTATGATAGTACTAGATTTCAATATTTCAGTCATCACTGCATATCTGTAGTAGCCTCAAGGCAAAGACAACTTTAGCGTTAGGCCCGGGGCTCATAAAGTCTAGCAATGTGATGAAATCATTCCTCTCAATAGGTTTAGGGCCAGGGTGCTAATTAAACTCTTGTTTTTTTTCACTGATAGTCAATGGAGCTGTTTTTTTTTTAAAGGTCACTTGTTGTTGTTGTGGGCAAGCCTCTTCTGATTTCCCAAGAGTGCATCTCTATTAAGCCTTCCCGTAATCATAGGACCCCTGGGATATTGCCAACTAGCCAGTGAAATAAAAAAAATGAGCATGAGATTAACCATAAGATTAAAATGGATTCATTTCTAATCATATTTTTTGTAGTGGTTTAGCCAGAGAATCAACAGAGAATATTTAAGCATTAAGGAGAGCTTCAGGGTATTTTATGGAATAATCCCTTCCTTTAGCTGAAGGTTTAAGATTAGAGTGGATGCTCAGAGTTTACTTTGCAGGTTTTTTTGCATGTATTTTATTATTGCTACTATTTTTTTTTTGGCAAATTTATTGATGTCTAATCCATCAAAGTCTATAGCAAAACCATGTCATAGCTATGTCTCCCTTTGGGGAATTTCCTCATTTTGGACATGAGGAAATCTCATTATAAGCATTCAGCATTCACTTTCCCCATAATGTTTTTATCATACACATTCCTCTCATACAGATCCCTGTCTCTTTGTGAGTTGGACATGTTTGATGTGCGAGGCTGTCAGGGCGGCTTTTTACAAGGGAATGGAGATAAGAAGCAGTAATTGCTCTGGCGCTGTAGTCAGCAGATGATTATTTTTTCTTTCAGGACTCCTTTTATTTGTTCCGACTTTTCTCCTCACTTTCTTGTTGAATTAGACTCTTATTCTATTAAATTACTGCAGCAGACTCTTTGTAGGGTTCTTTCTCTCTCGCGCTCTTTCTCTAGCTATCTTTCCTTTCATCCTCGCTACTAGTAACAGGTCTGTAAATTTGTAGCTGAATGCCTGTTTTGTTTTGGTCGGGCCCTTGGTTTGCCATAATCTGGCAAATGTAACGGTGCATAACTCAACACAGAATACACAAACAGGCCAAACGAGAATGTTTAAGTGCAGTCTGTGAGTGCTTCATGTCACATCATCTTTGACCAAGTGTATATCACTGTGGTCAATTAAGCTCTATGCTGGTGTGTATGTAGCTTTAGCTTGGCTTCTCTGTGACACTTTTTCTACATCTCACCCACCCACCACACCCCCTCCCCGAAGCAAAGACATGCCTGATATCCTCTCTTTACTAACATCCAGCAGGATGGGTGGTGCCGGAATATTGACCAAGTTTTTCAACGCATCCGTGATGGCAAGAAAATCTGGCCCTTATCTCTTCTCTTGCAGTACAGAGGCGTGAAGATGCAAGTGACGGACTGATGAAGATAGGACACTTATCTGTGCGCAAGTGTGTGTGTGTGTCAGCGTGTGTGAGAGTGAGTTCTTTCTGTTTGTTTTAGTCTTTTTGTCTAGACATGCAGAGCAAGCTGTTTGCCTGACATCAGCATGCACATGATAAGAGAGCACTGTACTTTACACTTACTTTTGTCTTTTCAATACAGCAATTTTCCCATGACACGAATATTGCATATATTCATATAACTATCTATATATATTTCTACCCATATCGCACCACAG
This sequence comes from Kryptopterus vitreolus, assembly GCA_030449085.1. Taxonomy (NCBI): domain Eukaryota; kingdom Metazoa; phylum Chordata; class Actinopteri; order Siluriformes; family Siluridae; genus Kryptopterus; species Kryptopterus vitreolus. The sequence continues at coordinate 6,169,932 of JACRUU010000011.1, read as the reverse complement.
TATGTATTTTAATTATACTTATTTTATATAATTACTTATATAATTATTTTATATTAGTCTTGTAAAGGTAACCCCTCTATTCACTGATTTGTACATCCCTGTCTACATGACTCTTAATGTATACACTCATGTAACTTTTTATAATCCCAACTCCTCTATCTATCTATCTATCTATCTATCTATCTATCTATCTATCTGTCTGTCTGTCTGTCTGTCTGTCTGTCTGTCTGTCTGTCTGTCTGTCTGTCTGTCTATCTATCTATCTATCTATCTATCTATCTATCTATCTATCTAGACCTCTCTCTCTGCTCTATCTCTCTCTATCTCTCTCTCTCTCTATCGCTCTATCTCCTCTCTCTCCTCTCTCTCTCTCTCTCTCTCTCTCTCTCTCTCTCTCTCTCTCTCTCTCTCTCGATCTCTCTATAGATATATATATATATATATATATATATATAATATATATATATGAGCAGTATAATTAGCCATGAACTACTATGAGTGTTAGTGTGAATGAGAGAGGAAATGCAGGTTCCTCAGGACTCCATGGCAGTGCTAAGGGACAATTTTAAGGTGATGCATTGCTGAGAATCTTAAATGACATTCTGCGCCGTAAGCAGGTAACACGATGATCATGGGGAAGGGCCAGTCACAGGACCCTTACCTTTACACTGTTTTGTGCTTTTTGTTTGAACACAAAAGGAAAGCTTGAACTCTGTAGAAGGAGGTTACCTATGTGACCTGCAGTTCAGTTTTTTTTCGCCTGAGAGCAACACCAACCCCTGATTCGGAGGAAATCATATAATCCAAAAGCATATTAATCTTCTGGGATTTAAAAAAGAAATATATAATAACCTAATAAATAAAAAAATAAATAAAAACACTCCATGAAAAGTGTTGTGAAGGATTTACATGTGTTTAAAATGATTCGCTTTTATGCAGTTTATAGGCATGTGAACTCGTCTTTCCGTAGTTTACGCAAATATTATGTTAAGCCGTAAGGGAAATGTAATTAGTTCATTTTGTAGACTTGTCTTAAACCCAGACCTCCAACAGAAAATATTAAAAGATTTCAGTTTCACACTCTTGTTTAACTTTCCATAACAAACATTATCTCATGCCCTTATGACCCAATTCATATGATTATATTCATATGAATGTGTGTGTGTGTGTGTGTGTGTGTGTGTGTGACAGAAGCACAGAGCCAGGTCTGTTATTAATTAGAGTAGTAAAAGTTCCTAAACCGGTGAAGTGTTTTTTTTTTTTCCTCCTCATGCTTGCAGCATAGTGTGTGTATGTGTGTGTGTGTGTGTGTGTGTGTGTGTGTGTGTGTGTGTGTGTGTGTGTGTGTGTGCGGGGGGGGGGGACAGGATCTTTGTTTGGGGGTGAAGCAACATCAATGTAAACAGCTCTGCTACACCTTCTACTGCTGGCTGCATTCTAGTGTCATTTTTAGTTCGTGTGATAATTCATTTTTATTCTCGGTTTTCTCCTCTGCATTTCTGACTTCACAAGGCATTCCAATTCTGCTTTCAGTCCATCTAAAAGCTTCCACTGAATGGAAGACGTTCCTGCATCATTTTTCAAACTCAAGTGGCCAGCTGTCAAAGACCATGCATCATTTTAATAATCTTCTAATTCAACCAAGGTCTTTCCACAGTGGAAGAAGAACTCGTAGCGTAAACATGCTATACAGTTAACTTAAACACAGCCGTCTGGCAGTGTGCTTTTTAGGAGGAATAGTTTAGACAAACATGGAATCATCAAAGTCCAGATTTTAAAGAACTCTGCATATGCCCCCCCCCCAACCCATACACACATTGTAAAACCCCCCCCACCCACCCCACACACACACGGCATTATTAAAATGAACCGATTACGATTTTATAATTAGTCCAAACGTTTAAGTTGACTTTTTCTTCGTCTCGCTTCTTGATTAAATATTACAGCTCAAATCGCTCAAACATTCTCGATATTTCTGCTGACTAAACAAGTGAACGAGGGCATGAATGAATAAAGTGGCTGTTTCTGCTGGGTCTGCTTTCTCCTGATGGCTGCTGTAAAGGTGGCAGCGATGAAGTGCACTCGAGCCGGGCAGGAATGTTGGGCAGAGTGCCGTAGTCCTGGCCAGCTGGCTCCAATCCGTCAGCGCTTTACAGAGCTGCTACAGTACGGGCCAGCGGTACATTACCTACACCAACCTGGAAAAAAAAACATGGCGCCCAGAGAAGAGGGAGGAGGAGAAGGGGGGAGAGAAGCGATGAAAGAATGATTTATGCAGCACAAATACGCTGCATGTACGCTCCAGTGGCAAAATGAGCAGGAAGGCTGTTCTGGCTGTACGGACTAGTGCTGGGGTGCCGGTGCAGAGGGCAAGAGGCAGGGGATGTTTAACATGCTTGTGTAAACTAACAGGGGTGGGGCCGGCCATCTTGTGTTTATCACTAGAGAGGAAAAAAAAGTAAAAAATCACGGTTGAGGGCCCCCTCTGGAAGTTTTGCACTGTTTGATAGTGACATTCTGGTCTAAGATTAATAAACACAGTGACCCTTCAGATGGGAGAAAAACATACACACTTGATACATTAGGCAGGGGAGACCTGTTTACTGTCTGTGTGCATGTGTGTGTGTGTGTGTGTGTGTGTGTGTGTGTGTGGACAAGCACATCCACATGCATTAGCGTTTGCTTGTGTTTGTGGAATCATTTCAGTCGCTCAGAAATGGTTCTTGTGTGAAAAAAAAATGCTGTTTTCTGATCACTTGTAGCTATAATGCCTCTATTACGTCAGGTTGCTGATGTAAGGGTTTAAATAGAGTTTAGAGATCACGTAAGAACATGTAATGACTGTTGACATTATATTGGATATAAGTGTAAGAACTTTTATTAAGCGAAGAGTAGAGTGTGGTGAAAAGGAGAGTTCGTCCATGTCCGAGGGTTTTATTTCAATACGTTTCTTCGCAGTGAAGCCCTGAAAACAACCCGCAAACAAATATTACACTAGTACTGGTTCATGTAAAACAATCCTGAGCTTTTCCAAGACCAATGAGCAAATTCCAAGATGGGATATCTTGGACTGGCTCCAGAACAACAACCGTAGCAGCTCAGGTTATTTTCATTGCTAAATGAAATAATAAAAAACGACTACTTCTAAAGCTAAGCATACTTTCCTTTGAGTCGATTCGGGCTTGTAATTGTATAATTAATAGACTGTCAGAAAGCTGGATCGCTAGCATTCAATAGTCGGCCTGCTACATTTCTGGTACACCTCATTCATAAGCAAATGAAAGATGACCAACCCTAGACATTTTGGTATCCCACTGGCAAACATGGAAATTACCTCATTTTACTCCGAGCTTAGTGATTCACATGTTTGCGCAGGAATTAAGTACTTGAATCGGTTTCCCATGCCATGAAAACACCACCGTGTCACGGTTCTCAAAAGTTTGTCTTCACTGTGGAAACTGATGCACAGAAATGTGCATACGTCGAATAGTGTATTTGCCAAAGCAAGAAATGTGAGTCTTTAAAAGAACTGCATTATTCATTTTTCAATCAATTAAATATTGCCTCTCAAACCTGAAATAAGGTACAGTTGTGGGGGGGAAAGTGACTGGGAAGTGACTGGTTTTGTTCAAAGCATGGCACTGGTAGGAAATATGTGCTTTTGTTCTTCTCAAGTGCTTCCAGGATGAAAGTACAAAAGTCCTGGGCTGTAATACGAGATGATTTTTATCATTTCTTCCCCTTCACTCTGGGTTGAATCAGAGTTCTCAGGAAGACAGCCTACACAACCAATGAAGGTGATATTTATTTCATTCACTTGTGTTTGCAGCGCCTACACTATCTCGTTTTTTGTTTCATCTTTCCGAAGCCTCTGATCCTACCGAACCCTCAGTCATACCAGAAGCTATAATTGACTGTGAGGTGATGATCAGGTCCCATAAAAATAGATGTCCAGATTGTATTCTCCAGTGATATGTGGTGCCGGTATTGATCTGTTTGACCTAATGGCTCTTTTTCTTTTCTTTTTTTTTGGTGTCTGTTGGATGACTAGCTCACAGCACCTGAGGAAGAGCAGTCAACTGCTGCTAGGCAGGTTCGGCTTTTTGCCTGACAGGAAATCGATGGGCAAAAGAAAATCACTCAGCCCACTCCATACTCTACTGCTCCAGCATGTCAGGCTGTAGTCTTTTAAAACATAGGAATAGTGCTTAGAGCTGTGGGTTAGAGTCTTGTGTGCAAGTTTTTTTTTCTTCTTTTTTTTTTTGGAAAAAGACTGAGGGCATTTACATATCCTCGAGTAACAGGGCAGAGCTGGGTGCAGTATTGATCTTCCTCTCGCAGTAGGCTCGCACAGTTTGGAGCGTTGCGTTTGGGATATTAGCACATCCAGACAAAAGGCAGCAGCAAGGGGAAGGGGGGGAGTCAGGATGAAAGCAAAGCAGGCTTTTTGCGGTGAGGTAGAGGACGGGGGCACAATCACTCATTGCTGCATTCAGCTCTCGCCACATGGCCACTGTTTAACACTGCTTAAACGGGATAGGTAAATGTTTTGTGTCCTCTGTGTGAGTGTTTTCCTCTGTGAACCTCTGTGTCAATTCCTGACACGTAACATTTAGAACGTTTGAGCTGTGAGCATAACGTGTGTGTGTGTGTGTGTGTGTGTGTGTGTGTGTGTGTGTGTGTGTGATTGCTCTCTTTGAGGAGGAGTGTAAGATATGCTCTCCTGCGTGGAGACATGCCTGCGTTAATCAGTCTCTGAGGAGCCGGGCTGCTGCTTAAACCCCTCTGGCTATACCGGGCTTGGGGAGAGAGAGAGAGAGAGATGCGAGAGGTGAGAGAGAGAGAGAGAGAGAGAGACAGACAGACACATGCGTGTTCTGTGTGTGTGAGTGTATGAGCAAGAGTTTTTCCTCAGCATGTCCTCAGGGCTGATTCTCCAATAGGTTCCAATAACATTTTATAACTAAGACATAGGACGAGGAAAAGTAGAAAAACAGGTCAGGTCATAACCAGGAGTGACCTCAACTTAAAATATAAACAACAATATATAAATGCTATAATTTTGAAATGTTATTCTAGGATCTGTTTATTGAAATGCACAAATATCTTACATTTTTGTTACGCTTCTTCTGACGACGCTGTGTAAAACAAAACAAAAAAAAACCCTGGGCCCTCATAGATAGGCCACATTTAAATTTCCTATTATATTGATAAGATTTGTATTTATTCTAAAAAAAATATTCATTCATTAATTTCATTCATCTTCTAAAAGCTTTATCCGATCTTCCCTCGGGTCACGGGGAGTCTGTGTCTATCTCAGGCGTCTATGGGCATTAAGGCAGGATACACCCTGGATGGAATGCCAAGTCATTGCAGGGCACACACACACACTCACACATCACAATCACACACACACATTCATACACTAGGGACAATTTTCCAAGGTGCCAATCAACCTACCGTGCATGTTTTTGGACCGGGAGGAAACCGGAGAACCCGGAGAAAAAAACCCTGAGGCACGGGGAGAACATGCAAACTCCACACACACATGGCCGAGACGAGAATCGAACCCTGGAAGTGTGAGGCGAACGAGCTAACCACTAAAGCCACCATGCATTGGTCTAAAAAAAATATAATATAAATAAATCTCAGACAATACATTTTTGTTTTGTGAAAAGTGTGAAGCACTGACAGCAACTTCACACACACAATACTACTACTACTACTACTAATAATAATAATAATACTAATAACACATGTCATAAAAGGTTTTTGCATAAGGTTAAAACTGAAAAGTAGATAGGAATAAAAAGTTATGAAATCTGAAGTTAGATTTCATGATAATTTTTTTGTTTTGTTTGTTTGCTTTTTTTTAAAGATATTAGCAATGCGGTGACGTTCTTCTGCATTTGGATCAGTGTAGTCTGGGTCTTAGCCCCATGGCTTTTGAAATATAAACTAGCGGTGGGTTTGATGAAGGGATTGGGTGTTGTGAGCTGACCTTGATTGAGAATTCTTTGAATTCTGACCTTGAATGAGAATTGCTGCCTTTGTAAAAAAAAAAAAAAAAAAAGATAGATAGAACTGGCTTCATCCTCATGTTATATTTATTAACACAGGACTACATTTCTTTCCATCGCCTGTCCTCGGTCTCCTTATAGCTCACACCATTTCATTGTGTACTTTCTTACTCGGGTGTGAACATTAATAGACAGTATGTGTTGCATCACCGGGATTTGGGGGCCGATGGGTTTGTTTTTTTGACAGTACAGATGTTGTAAAGGTAAAATTGAGTTCATGTGTCAGGGGAATGTATTTCAGATTCCTGTGTGCATTTAGTTTTGTTTTTTTTTAAACGATTGTATAAGGTGGACCTCTTATTATTCATAAGGATTTATTTGAAAGACATTCTATGAAAGATATATGCAAAAGAACATCCTATGGTTTATATTTATTCGTGCAACAAACACTAATTTCTTCATGTGCAACAGTTTAAATTAAAATTAAAATGATCGTTTCTTAATATCACTATTGCATGCACGTACAAACATAAACACACACACACACACACACACACACACACACACACACACACAAATGCACACACACAGGCACACAAAGTGAATTTATCATGACATGCAGTTATGAAACCAGCAAACTACAAATGCTTGCTTTTACTGCTTTAGGGAAACTAATGAATTGGTGGAACAGAGTAGATATTGACTGTGGCCATTCCAAATGATGTGCATATGTGTGTGTGTGTACAAAAATTGTGACTCTCACTCCATCTTTTCATGCTCATCACTGTGATCCCTGAAATCTTTGACTTAACTTTGTATGTGTCTGGTTCCTTTGGTCTACTCACACTTGGAAGCATGCAGCCTAGCATCTCAGGACCCCAGTTTCCATGACGACGTCAAAAATGTGTTCTTTTTTTTTTTTATTACGAAATTGGATTTTTGTTTGTGTAAAATACTTGCCACTGACTTTCTCTCAATCTCTAATAATCTTTCGTTTCTCTTCCTCTCTGGAGTTTCTAACCCAATTGCGTTCTTATCTTCAGTTCTACCCTGTGTTGACGAATACGATGACTATAGCGATCACAATGTATACATCAAATTGATGCTTGACTATTAAACACGTCCTATTCAGTGAGTGAAAACTCCCTGTTGTGGTTTGTACATGTGTATTGATAAAAGGTCATATTGTCACATTTTTTTTTTATAATTCATACCACCCGGGTTTCCTGGGAGTCCTCTTGTTTTGTACCACGGGGTGATTGCAGAAGTCTCCAGCCTGGCAGAACACTTCTGACAGCTTCCGTGCTGAAGGGGCACACTTCACATGAAAGGAGAGAGAGTGAGAAAGAGAGCAGCTGTTTTATCAATAAACTGACAGAGAGCCGAACCCCACTCCTGATAGGAGTCCACCTATTGACTTGTCCAAAGCACATTCCGCAGATTACAGGGTGGATCGGAGGCCAGATATTGTAAACTGCACTGCACCGTGGCTGTTAGAGGATGAAGACCAGGACTACTGTCCAGCGGCCTTCGCTGCTTTGTACTGAATCTGTGCTGCTGCGCAGACGTTCTGTCTTCCAGCCGTGTGCAATCTTCATCAGGACGCCACGCTTTTATCCGAACCGGTTTACAAATCTCTGATTAGGGGTCAAACTCAAAAAAGGTCAAATGGTTCTCAATAAGACATGTATGGCAGGTTAGCCTGGTTTATTGATTTGTCTCGTCTTATCAAAGTTGCTCTGATTGCTGATTCAGCAGTATGACTGGGAATTTTCCACCGCGAAATGCTTTGAACGTACTCGTGCAAAAGCCGCAAGATGCATTTGTTATGAGTTTCCCGATAGATGTTGCTAAGTTGGAAAATATCATGCTGCGTATCTAACTCTCAGCCGCCACCTCTGGCTCTTGCTGCAAACATTTGACCTAGATCTTTTTCAAAGTCTTTCTGGTGTAATTTGCATTACTGACCTTTACTCTAAGCCAGAGTTTCTGGTTCAAAAAGCACATGGCGCCGCTTATGGATTTGGCTCGGTTAGGAACAGAAACTCTCAGTAGTCGTCCTGTGAACCTATTTACCGACTTCCTCATTCAACGTGAAGATTTAATTCTGAAACGTTTGTGAAAGGTGAAACTTCTTTGCCATACAGATCTAAATTTGTGTTTTTTTGTGTTGGAGCTGGAAAGAAACTAGAGAAACAACACACACAGAAAAATAATATATTTGGATATTAAAATATAAAAGACTGCAAAATGGTTTTTTTTGTGTTATTTTTGAATGCAACTGTATTTTATAAACACAAATCTAGACAGTTTTATATATAATGTAGCCTGTGACTCAAATATACTCAGAGAACTAGGGTTCATGAGCTTAATGTCTTCCTACTACAGGGGAGATAAAAAAGAAATATATATATATATATATATATATATATATATATATATATATATATATAGATTATGTACTGTGTATGTATGTATATATATGTATATATATATATATATATGTCTATTATGTATATATATCTTATATATATATATATATATATATATATATATATATATATATATATATATATATATATATATATATATATAGTTGTATATATATATATATATATATATATATATATATATATATATATATATATATATATATATATATATATATATATATATATATATATAGTATAATATATATATATACTATATATATATATATATATATATATAGTATATATATATATATTATATATATATATATATATATATAATATATATATATATAGATATTATTATATTTCACATGTACATTTAAAAACAAAAAGCTGGTTTTGTATATCCTCGCATATCCTTTGTATATATATGTGTGGTGTGTGTGTGTGTATGTCTCGGTCTGTATGTATATATATATATATATATATATATATATATATATATATATATATATATATATATATATATATATATATATATATATCTATATATCTATATATATATATATATATATATATATATATATATATATATATATATATATATATATATATATATTAACATGTACATTTAAACAAAAGCTGGTTTTGTATGTCGGAGGCTTCCGTCCCATCTTCTAAGCCGGAGTCAGACTGATGAGGTGGCGGATGAGCAGGATTTGGTGTTTATCTCTCTCTTGGACAGCCTGCGTTAACTTTACAAACTAAAAATGGAGTGGAGAGTTTCAAGATCAAAGCAATTTCAGACTGCCATCTGTATGGGTTGTGAGTGAGCGAGGGATAAGGAGAGGGTTAATAACGGGGCATGGTGGAAGGCAGTGAGTTGAGGCTTCAGCTAGGACAAGCACGCTGTCAGTAGGTTTACGGAGGGAAGAAACGCGCCCAAGACTGATGGCTCCGATTTTAGTTGCTCTGATGTGGTAATAGGAAACGAGACTCTTCATTTCACTTAATGGTATAAAACCTAGCAACTGTATCAAAAGCAAACTTTTTTTCCCCCCTTGGAACGTTATTAATAAGGAGATCCCTTCAAACCATGATGCAGTGGCTGTCATGACTCCTAGGTGGGAGCTTATTATGATAATTAGAGTGATTGAAGCTTTAATGCGGCAAATGTCAATGCTGAGCTGCAAGTTGTTTTTTCTTTTTTCTTTTTTTTTTTTTTAACAAAAGTACTTTCATTTGCTGGAAAAACCTGAGATGTTTGCCAGGTTTATTCTTGAGTAATTTATTTCGAAAAAACAGAGACGTTTTATTATAAAGCCGTGAATCAAGTGACTCTTTGATGAAAAAAAAGGTTTGGGAAGAAAAGCAGAATGGCCGGCACCCTGAGCCCCACGGCTCATCCCAGTGGCCTGCATTGTACTGGGGCAGGAGGGTGGCTCTCCCCCTCTGACCCTCTGCAGCTCTTCGCACTAATAACTGCATTATGCCCTCACACCGTGCAAATGGGCCCTTTTGTTGGCCTGTCTTGGAGCTTGGGGGTAATGGGTAGGAGGCGGGTGGGCGAGGGGGGGTAGGGTCTCGTAGGGGGCTGCAATGAGGATTTACTTTGTCATTTAAAGAAGGGAGAGAAACTCAAAACACAGGGTCCGAAAACAGGCACTCCTCAGGAAGGCCAAAAGAGAACCCTTTTTATATGCAACATTGTTCAGCTGGCTTTGTGGCTAGAATATATTATCATCCCAAACTCAAGGATATGTGGCTCATCTGTATGGTAGATGATACTGAGTCTAAGAGAGAGAGAGAGAGAGAGAGAGAGAGAGAGAGAGAGAGAGAGAGAGAGACTGACTATGTTGGTCCTTTAGGGAGTCGCATTGTAAAACTACAGGTCACATGACAAGCTGCAGGATTCCACTGAGTGCAAATGTTTTCCATTTTGTGTTTAGATTTCTAACTAAATTCAATTTTGAAGAAATTTACTGAAGCTAGATATTATAACGGTAATTTGGGCTGAAAATTGAAAATCCATTTCTCTGTCTTTCATGTTTTTTGTTGTTTTTTTGTTGTTTTTTTTGCCTTTGGTGCTGAGCCTGTACTGAACCCCTTCCCAGTTTCGGGTGCATGTATCAAGATTACTCCGTCATATGGTTCTGGGATTTATAAACACATCTGAAACGTCTCGTATAAGCCAAGAATTAGATTGAAAATTGATGGTCTTTGTAGCAGTGCACTATAACAAAAACAAGGGGATTTTTAGGGATATATTTTCTAGCACTGCCCTGAAACATACCCTTGTCCTAATGAATTTGAATTCGAATTGTTAATAAGTCAAACGCTGACAAAATAGCACGAAAAAACTTATGAAAACTTTCTCGGGATTGAAACTACGACGCTCGAGATGCAGCGCTCAACTTGGAAGGATGATGCAACAGCGTGAAAGCGTCAAAATGGAGGAATACCGAATTTGTGTTTGTTTCTAAGATGAAATCTGTGCCTCAATCAAACAAGAGAAGTCTTTCTCTGTCTCTCTTTCTCTCTCTTTTTTTTTAACCTTTCTTTCGGCACACTGTGTGTGTGTGTGTGTGTGTGTGTGTCTGTGTTTATCATCAGTGATGAATAAAGTCTCTTTGAGTTTGCATCTTCTTTTAGGCAAAAAAAAAGAAAGAAAGAAAGAAAGGAAGGAGAGCCTGCCTTGGAGGAGTGAGAAGGGACATGCTGATCAGAGAGAGAGAGCGAGAGAGAGAGAAAGATAAAGAGAATTAAGGGAGGAAGAGCGGGTGAAACAAAGGAAGAAAGGACAGATAAAGCTATCAGCTGGGATGAGCCCGGCAGGAGGGTGACCCTCCTTCCTCCTTCCTTTCATCTGCTGTCCATCCATATCTCTATTGCTCTTTCCTATCGCTCCATCTTATATCTCCTTCCTTCATCAGGACCTCCAACCCTCATGCCATGCAAAGTCTTATTCTTCGCAGTTGCAGCGCAGGAAGTGATGACAGGATGGCATCAGTGGCACGTCCTAGCTTGACCTTGCCATGCGGTGCGTGCAGACCACCATGGCACAAGGAGCTTCATCATTAACCGCAGGGTGACTGTGCTTGCGCTTTGATGCGGTCAGATTAGTAGTGTCTGATAACGCCTGGAAGATAATTGAACATGCCATAATATATTTCTCGTTAGATAATGACGTGGATTATATAAAAACAATGCGAATTGTCTATAAAATGGTCATCATATAACAATAAATGGGAAAGAAATTTCCAATATAGCATATCACATTTGCAATTAACTTTTTATAAGCATTTTAACTCGATTACTTGGATATTACAGAACAACAAACATGTGTGACAAATCCTTATCAAAATCAAAATCAATCAGTGTATATAAGTTCATATCATATTAAGAGAATCGGGCGTTTCATTGTTAAACGGCGTCATAATTTTATTAATGTGTCCTTTGTCTCTTTTGTCTGAAATACTTGAATTCATGCAATGTTATGATTAAAGGCTGGCAGGCGTATGGCTTAGCCTCTAATCTCTTAATGACGGTGCAGACAGTGGTGTGTAATGGCTTTACGAGCTCTATAATGGTGTCTGAAATAGCGTGCTGTCTGTGGTGAAGGTTGACTAAAACCTTCACCCTCCATTACCTCCAACTTTCAACATCTCAACGTAAAATAAATAAATAAATAAATAAATAAATAAATAAAAAATAAATCCAGAGAGTTGCCTTTGGATTCCCCTGAAATGGTTTTCCTGTCCACTGATCTTTTATGTACTGGGTATCATTTCCTTAATACTTCACTTTGCTTATAAGATATGGAAAGAGAGAGCGAGAGAGAAAGAGAGGGGGAGAGAGAGAGAGAGAGAGAGAGAGAGAGAGAGAGAGAGAGAGAGAGAGAGAGAGAGAGAAAATAACAGAGATCAGGACAAGGAGTAAAGTTTTGAATACGTGTGCTGTTGGTGGTATGTTAAAGAGTATAGCGGTATTTACATCCCATTACCACATCATTCAGAGCTATTACCATGACAAGCTGGGCTGCAGGGCCCCAGGCTATGCTGGGAGAGAGGGAACAATAGTCCTCCTTCTGCATGTCCAGAGAGAGAGAGAGAGAGAGAGAGAGAGAAGGGGGGGGGGAGACAGAGAGGTGAAGATAAAGGCAATGGTGGAAAGAAACATTTGGGAGGGGGTAAGAAATGAAACTAGAATAACGCAGACCCTTAAAGAAGGGGAGTTTGAACACAGGATGTTGAGCATTATCCCTCTTTAGGTATCTTGATGATGGATCTTTGCTGAGAATGAGGACGGACCATGATGAAAACCTTTGTTTCAACTTTTCGATATAGATCACCAGACAGAAGACACCGTGCCTGCCTTTTTATTTATAATGAGAACTTCAGCTGTACCTTATTACCGTTATATATATATCATCGTCTTCGATGAGATATTAGTCACAGAGCGTATGACTAGGCTCAGGGTGGTGGCCAACTTGGCTAAACAATATTGACTAATGGGCTCTTATTCCGATTGTCACTGCGAGGGGAGTGAGTTTGGATCATGCTCGGAACTCTTTTTGGCTTGAGAAAGGCTGAAAGGCTGAAGAAAACTGATATCACCCCCACTTAGGGACCAGCCTCCCTTCTTTTTTTTTGCCTCCCTTCTTAATTTGTTTGATGGAAAAGCAGAAGAGCCCCCCTCCTCCTTTGTCCAGCACCTCTCTTTCACTCCTCGGTCTTCCTCTTTCTTCCCTGGCCTTCAGAGCACTAATGCATTCATTTCCCCGGCCGTCCCATCTTTCGTGAGAAAAGCACAGTCCAGCACAAAACCACAACTGTTCCCAAATTCATGCATATTAATCAGTCAACACCCCTTTCCATTAAAACTCTGAGACTGCTACTAAATTGGTAACTGGCAGAAAATCCTCCCACCTTCCCCCACCCATTTCTCTCTCTCTCTCTCTCTCTCTCTCTCTCTCTCTCGCTCTCGCTCGCTCTCACTCGCTCTCTGAACAGGCCATATAGAGTCTGTCATCAGTCTATGCTCAGTGTCTTGACCCTGGGTGATTGCAAGGTCATAGGTCATGGGAGCAGGGACCTTAACTCAATTGTCCCATGTTTCTGTGAACGACAAAAAAAATACACCCTTCTTTCCTTTTTCTCTCTTACTCTACCTCTCCTTCCATTCTGCCTTGTTGAAATCTGAGACAGATTTAGCCCCTTAAACAATGTATAGTCCCCCTCTCTCTCTCTCTCCTCTCCCTCCCTCTCCCTCTCTCTCTCTCTCTATATATATATGTATATATATATATATATATATATATATATATATATATATATATATATATATATGTATATATATATATATATATATATATATATATATCGAGAGAGAGAGAGAGAGAGAGAGAGCCTATAAATGTTTAGCTTATATAAAGTATGTATACAACACCATATGGCATATTACACAGTGTCGTCGTTTATTGTTACAAAAATAAAGACAAAATCGGAAACCCATGTGTGAAAAATTAAGTTCGCTTAATAGCCTGTAGAACCTTAGCAATAGCTTGAATTTGTCATTCTTTGCAAGACTCCAACATCATCGTCGACTAATTCTGGCTCAAACATCACATCAGTTCATTGAGGTTTGTGTATGTATTTGTATTAAAGTCAAGGTTGCGATTGGACTTTGACTGGAACAAGTCATATTATTCTTCTTTTTTTTTAGACATCCTGTTGTAGACATAATGGCGTGCTTGGGATCATGTTACTGTTGCCGGAGCCGATTTCAGCCATGCTTTAGCTCTCAGACAGATGGCTATACTTTAATATTCTAATGCGTTACTATACAGAGGCATTCATGGCCAACTCAATGACTGCAAGTTGCTCAGGTCCTGTGGCTGAAAACGAGCCCAAAATATCAGCCCTCCAACACCAGTCGGTACGAGGCGTTTGTGCTGATCTAATTGGTTTGGTGTTTGCTCAAATGCGGCACTGTGCTTTCACAGCTCTTTGGTCTCAAAGGACAATGTTTCAGAGGTCTTGTGGTCTGTTCACATGTGACTTTGAAAACCTAAGCCATGCTGGCGTGTTCTTTTTTTCCCTCCTTTTTTTTCTCCTTGGAACCGTTCCAAATAAACCATAATTATTCAGTACTGCCATGTTACTGTACATGGACATGCTTACTGAGGTCTTGTAGAGTCTGACATGTAAGTCTGAGATAACTCCTGGGTTATGACTGTAACCTCTCTGAACACTGCATGCTTTTATACATTTTCCCACAGTGGCTGATGATCCTTTAATGAAGAGCATGTGATTAGCAACACCTGGCTGCTGCTTAGCATCTTAAATCATTTCACTATTAATAAGCATCATTTGCATAAAGCATCCACATTTGTCCATGCACCATGTGGATTAGAATGTTAAAAGCTTGAAAAGTCTTCATTTAAGTACAGATTATCATCAGATATACGTGTGTGTGTGTGTGTGTGACTAATAATTTAATAAAAAACGTTTAAATAGCTTTCAACACACAGATTTATACTGAGTACTGTTTCCCAGGCGCTCCGTAGCTTTCATCTAACCAACCATCGGGTTGTTAATTTGACCCGGGTGCTGTTAGAAAGCTCCCTCGTTACACTCAGACCTTATCTGCAGACCACCCTTCAGTGGTGGCCACCCATCTGAGACGCAAAAATATGGTCCCTTTCAGACACTGCTGTGCTTTATGTTCCACCGGGGCTGCTCCAGACACACACACACACGCACACGCACACGCACACATGCACTCCAGGATTAAATGACAAGCTTTGAATGCAGTCATGCATGAGACTGCATTTTTATTGGCTGAGCCATGATTTAGGAACATTTTCAGATGTGCAGGTGATGAAAGACACACCTAAACACACTTAGAGTTTGGGTTTTAGGCCGTGTTAGCCAGAGGAGGCATTTTTTTGCGCTTCGGATTATTCATTCATTCATTCATTTTCTACCCCTTTATCCGATCTTCCCTCGGGTCACGTGGAGCCTTGTGCCTATATCAGGCGTCTATGGGCATTAAGGCAGGATACACCCTGGATGGAATGCCAACCCTTCGCAGGGCACACACACACTCACAATCACACACACATTCATACACTAGGGACAATTTTTCCAAGGTGCCAATCAACCTACCGTGCATGTTTTTTGGGGGAAACCGGAGCACCCGGAGAAAAACCCCCAGAGGCTTCGGATTAAAGCATGGCAATACAATCTTTATATAATTATATTTTAAACGTTAAACATAGAACGAATTCTTAAGATTGCCAAATTTCCAATCGTGCAGTGATGCTTGTTATCGCATAAATCAGTTATCGTAAATCAGTCTTTCTGTGTCATTCAATGTTGATTTCAAATTGCTCTAAATGGGAGAAAAGTAGCAGCAGTGTACACTAGCAAGTCGCGATGGAAAAAAATACTAGTCTGCTAATGTCAAATGCCTTCTTAGAACAAGAGTTAGTCAAGTACTGTCTATATATTTTTGGATTCAAACCAAATACTGTTATAAACATGTTTAAAAGTAAAAAAAGGGCACTTTAAGGGTACAGTCTGCATGGCCATATTGATATAACCTTGGTAAATGGTGAAGAATGGTAATACAGAACAACACACCAGGTGAGATGAGATTAAATCGAAACCAGTTGCAGGTGGGAATTCGTGGCGTAGAGCACAGCAGTAAGAAGTGATTTGAATTTGTAGGCGTTTCCAAAACAGCAGGGAATGTTTGAAATATGCCATCCTTCCTGCTGAATCTAAACAGACACAACAGTGGCTTGGCAAAACAGCGAAAGAGCCCACAAGTTTAAATAAAGCTGCGTTTCTTACTGCCAAACTATCGCCTTTATCATCGTGGGACGTTGACTCCCAGCAGTAAAAGCCAACCGCATTAATAGACAAAATTTTTGGAGAACACTCCCTTTTTTTCTCTCTATCTCTCTCTCTCTCTCTCTCTCTCTCTCTCACACACACACACAGTTTGATGGCCAATGCAATGCCATGCACACATTCTGCACATACATGATGCTACTGCGACGGCGGTATTCATTGTAGGCCACCGCATCTGTATATATTTAAGCCCACATAAAAATTTTGGACACTGCGCTTACAACTACATAGAAAGGGAAAGAATACTGGCTAATTAAATGTTTTGAACAAGCTATCTAAAGCATTATTAACTTCTTAGAGAAACAAATTCTCTTACATTTACTTGTATGGGAAGGGATTTAAACATATATCTTTCATGAGTGCGACTATTGTTTGTTTCGATCACAAAATTAAATGTGCTTTGTAAAGAGGGCACTAAATATTATTAGGTCATTATTCACTATTAAATGGTTGTCCTGGGCTCTAAAGCGCTCTTTTCTTGTTGAGAAATTGGACCAACCCTTTTTTTTAACTATTAGATAAATATTCTAATCATCTACAAGACATATAACACGACAAGTTTGTTTAAACATATTTGCTTGAAGCTCGGAGGCAGTAAATTGAGCCTTCTGGTTTCCATATTGACAGGGCTGTTATTATTTGGTGATGTCATTTTCCAGACCACCTCCTCTGGTCTGAGTGGTGGGAATCTCCGACAGATTCAGACGCAATGTCATTCTCCGGCTGAGCACGATCGATCGCCTGCGTTTAAGTGAGGCAGAGTAAACGATACAGGAGTCGCTTGCGCGGAATAAAAGTGATGTTCATTAAGACCTGGAAAAGCACTCGCATTGAAGCTATGACCTTGAACCCTTTTGAGGTCTTACTTTAGCCAGCTTTAGGACATGTACGCAGCTGGACGTGGGGAAATAAATGTTCTTGCGTTGATAGGAATGCATCGTGTTTGACATTGTTCGGATTGAGGTGTATAGTTACAGTCGCACAGTGGAAATAGAGCACAAAAATAGAGCTTGCTGTGCTGCTTGAATGTCGAAAAGGACATTAGTTGAACTAAAGTTGACTTTTTTTTAGGAGAGAAGGGGGAGAAAGGGGGGGGGGGGGCTCTAAATATGTCTTATAGAGAGTGTAAAAATGTGTTTACCCAAGGAAGCAAGACCTTTCATTCATCACACCACTCTACTTTCTTTTTTTTTCCTTCTCTGACTCCCGCAAAGCTTGTTCTTTTGCTCCAGCTGCTGGGATGTGGGACTGGCTAGGGTGAAGGAGAAAGAGAGGAGAAAGAAGAAGAAAAAAAAGGTTTGCAAGAGAAAAAGAAGTGATTTGTGGTAAGAGAGAGAGAGGTCGATGTGGTGGTGCTTTGAAGTTGAATGAATTAGGTTGTGTGTGTGTGTGTGTGTGTGTGTGTGTGTGTGTGTGTGTGTGTGCTTGTTTGTGTGTAAATCCCAAAAGCTAAGGGAAGAGGGGGGGGGTGGAGTTTAGTTCTTTGAAAGAAGGAACAGAAGAAAAGAGTGAAAGAGACAGTGAAGGCTATGACCAAGGGACTGATGGACAGAGCGAGTAAGAGAGGTTTGAAGGCATCTCACTGGAGTTGGGAGTGGACTGACTGCAAAATCCTGCTCCGATCCTTAAATTATCCCATTATCTTTTATGTTTTATCGCCTATCTGTACGACACTACCGTACGCTCCTCTCTTCCTATTACAATCCCCGAGTCTGCCAGAACTAATGGCGTGTGATTTACATCCCACTTCCATTTAACAAGAATAAAACCAGTGTGCTTTAAATTCTCTTTTTGACCCCCACCCCTCCCTTTTTTCCTCCTCTCTGTTTCTTCCTTTTAATTTTCTTCCCACTCATTCTTTTACAACCCCCACACTGTCCCTCCTTCTCCCCTTCCATCCCACCCTCTCTCCCTCATGTTTTCACTCTCTCTCTCTCTCTCTCTCTTACATACAGCATTCCTATACCCCACAAAAGGCTAAGTGTATGTATGGAGGCCCTCTTCCCCCTGGCCACATGACTGCCTGACACCGAAAATAGGGCCCGGATCATGGAGCCACCACCACCACCATCCTTCTCTTGATGCCGCACTAAACCCTAAACCCCCCCCCCCCCCTCCCCCACACCCCCAACCCCCGCCCTGCCACTCCCACCCCCCCCCCTGTTGACGCTGGGAAATTTGACCATATTTACTCGAGAATAAATCACCCCCTAGTCAAGATGTCAGCTCTGTTTTTAACAGGTTAGTTCTTTGAAATAAGCCAGCGGCATATTAAATCTATATTTGCCATCCAGAACGATTTAACAAGCCCCGGTGTCGTGCGAGCGATTTTAAGGTCCGTGTTGGGAGTCGCGCTCTTCTCACACACTCGGAGAGGTTACTCCAGTTTGCGGACGCATTAGCATGGCACCGGGCCGTTGAAAATAACTGTTAGTGCATTCTAACTGGCCTTTCAACAACATGCTGCACACAAACACATGCTTACGCCGAGGAGAGTGGGTGAAGAGGAAGCGGCAAGCAGATCTAACTTTTTTTTTTTTTTTTTTTTTTTTAGATAGAATAAAGATTTATTTTTATTTCCTGGCAAGACATATAGGTTGGCAAATCTATAAATAACAGAACAAAGAGAATAAATGATGCACATGTTTTTGAGGCTTTGTTTGAGTATTGATCGTGTATCTTCTTTGTTGTTGTTGTGTTTTTTTTTTTGTTTGTTTTTTTAAGTGGGGAGGGGGTTGAAACGTGTGTGGGACGTGTTTCCTTCAGATTTATTACATGTAGACAAATGGTGTTTGTTTTTGCAGGGTCTGTTCCTGTGGGCCTGCTCCAGACTCCGGGGAAACAACTCTGAGGTGGTGGCTTTATGTAATCTTGTATAGAAGCAAGTATATCTACTTGGGGGATGGGGGGGGGGATCAAGCTCAAAGATTAATTTTCAGAGCCAGTGAGAGCATCTTATGTTACTTTAACACACAAGTTGTTCCTAATATACAAATAACGTTTCCAAAAATGGCAGGAAAAAGTCTACGCAGAATATGCTTTCTTGTCGTGGCCTCATCACGACAGAACGTTAGATCCCACATGTCACTTCAAAAGGTGTGGAATTCGGGTGTGTGGGTGTGTGTCTTTTCCAGTGCCGTGATCTCTTGAGTGCCTCAAACAGCTGCATAAACAGCACTAAATCCTGGGCAGCCTCTCAGCCCGGCTGGGGGTCACTGTAAGGTCCGTTTTCTTCGTACCTTTTTCCTTCCTCCGCGAGATTTTCTCACAGGTTCTCAGACTGCTCTGTTTCGACATTTCTTCATTAAATATCCATCGGCTTTGCACTGTCGGAACTGTAAGAGGAAACCAAACTGGTCCGAATTCAAACCAGTCGAAGGGTTTGGGTTTCGTTATGATTCCTAGAAGTCGATAACTCCACCTTTCTTCTGTTCATTCAATTGTTCAATTCTGTAATTGCGAAAAATTTAAGGTGGATAGGAGAAGAATTTGCCTACTCCTTGTCTGCAAAGGAGTATGTCCTTTGCTCCTTGTCTCCGATATGTCTTTTAATGCTATCGGTTTCTAGGTTGAAATTGGACGCATATGCGAACGTAGAAACTCACGAATCAAGGAAAAAAAAAAATACATTTTGTGGAGTCAATCAATCATGCGTTTCCAAGTAGTTGTTTAACCCATTCCTACACAAAGTACACTTTTGAGTGATGTGGGTCTATTGTACATGTTTACATTATACTCGGGAGCTGTCTCTCGAGTGATGGATCTGTTGTTTAGCAGCCCGAGGCAGTTTCCTCTCCGCAGTCTGGTGAGAAAAGGTTATGCTCTCAAAGGCCTATTTCAATCCCATCCTGTCTGTATGCAGGTTTTGGGCTGTGTGTGTGTGTGTGTGTGGGGGGGGGGGGGGGGGTTCTCAGGCCCTTACTGCAGTACATGGTGAGGGTGGAATGAGTGTTATTGCAGGAATGCAGAGCAGCCCGCCACATCATGTGAGCCACACAGACCGGAGGGAGGAGGAGGGGAGGAGGAGGAGGGGGGGGGGGGCTGATGGGCGCAAACTCATACAAGACATCTTCAATTGTTAACAGAGTGTTCATTTTCGAGCTATCTGAAGCCTGATCGGGGGGCCTCCGGAGAATGTTTTAGAATTGGGAACCGCACTTTGGATGCCGCTCTTCCGCGAGAGTAAAAGGTTCATTTATTCCCACCGTTTGCAAAGAATTAAATAGCTTGGCATGCTGGAGCAAGGTGTCTGGTCTCGGTTTATCTGATGGCACCGATCTGATTACGCAGTGTTTGTTGAGAACAGCGCCACTTTGCTTGCTGTTCTTACTCGTGTGTCCTCTTGGCTCTCGGCATAGCCTGCAGTGTTTGCATTTCACAGATCAGCATGCTCACCTATCTGACAGATCAGCAGGGAATAACGGTGAACTGCAGCAGTGCTGGCAGGGATTTTTTTTTTTTTTTTTTTTTTTTTAAATCGTTGGTGTCTACAAGAGAAGAAACATATGAGTGTTTGCATTGCTCTAGAGCCCTCCTCAAGGTACCCTGCTGGATCAACAGAGAAACAAGACCCCTGGCTCGGAGCTCTTGACCCCTCTCTGGCTCCTGCCTGGCTGAATCTGAGGCTGCCTGCTGGAGTTTTAGCTGTCAGCAAGATACTATCTAACAGGCTGCTTTTTGAAAGAAGGGCTTGAAACAGCTTTGAGACATTCAGGAAATGTGCACTGAACTCCATGGGACATGGCAGCCATGACGGGAATGCTTAATTGTTGCTGAGTGATTTTTTTTCCCTTTCTCTTGAACAAAGTTCAGTCATTGCAGCCAATTTCCTGTCAGAATTTGTTTTCCTTCTCATTTTTTTTTGTTGTTGTTATTTCGCACCGCTGTCCTCTCGCACCACCATCCCGCTTTCCTCTAGTCTCCTCGGAACGCTCTCGCTCCTTCGTCCTTCATTCTCGCACTTACTGTCGCTTACCGTCACTCCGCACCATTTGGCCACTTTGTCTCCGTTTTAGCTTTTGACTTCAGCATAGCTTCGTGCACAATTATCACCATCCAATGACAAAACATTTTCAGCTAAGTACACCATATCAAAGCTCCGACAGACTTCCATATCGTGTGTGTCGTGGCAAAAAAAAAAAAAAAAAAAAAAAAAAAAAAATTAAACCCCAAACTGTCGGCTGTCGCAGCAAAACAAGAAGCAGCAGGAAATTTGGAGAAATAAAGCAGGAATCTCTTAATCTCTTGTCCAAGTAAGAGGGGATTAAAATACCCCCCAGGGCCTCACAGCAGGGCCTCCCCCATCACCCCCCTGAAACAAGGCTCAATGGCACGCCAGGCTGAACACGACCCCGCTGGCCTCTGTGGGTCCGGCCCCGCTCTTTGGAGCAGGTCCTGAGCCCTGTCAGTTCACCCTTTTGTGTCTCAAATTAACCCCCTCCATCTCAAAGACCTTCCTTTTCCTCTGCTGCATTCTGACCCCCCCTCCCCCCTCCCCCCTTCCAAGTTTCTCCAGCAAACTCAATCCCCTGATTAGCCTCAAACACCTCCATCTCCTTTACCCTAAATGTATCCGAACCATTGTTGCCTCCTGCCAGCTGCTGTTTAGCCACCAAGTACATTTGCTACACACGAAGCATTCTCGCTGAAGAATGTTTTGTAATGCTTCCTCACAGCTTTAGCTCAGGTTACTGCGAGACGCGTGTTGTTCTTGTTTTGATGATGAAGTGTATTCTGGGCTTTTGCTCCAACTCTTAAAACCAGGACAGTAGATAGATTCCATGCTCCAAATTGCTCCTAGTTGCATACCTTCTGGCATCGCATCCCGGGCGTATTCCCATCTCGCACTCCTTTGGATCGGCATTGGGTCTAGAGTTACTGAAGATGAATGAATGAATAAACATTCCTCGGTTCTGAGGAGTGACATGTTGCATTAAACATACCACAGTACTTGAGTAGTGGCATGTATGAGATGCCATGTTCGAGTGGATAAGGCCCTTTCTGTCAAGGAAAAAAAAAAGAAAAAAAAAACGCATTTCAAATCCCTTGTGATTTATTGTCTGAAATGAAATTAAACATGAACTCCGAGCAGACAGACTTTCATTATATCTGAACGTTGGGATGTATATTAGTCTCCTACTCATTCAGTAGGCTATGAGATTTTTTTTTTTACTCACTTTCAATACTCTCGCCTCAGATCCTTTATTTCCCAGAACATTTATTTATTAATTTTTTGTAATTACTTTCTGTTTGTTGAAAAGAATCCGACATGTCAGCGAGCAGGGTGAGAAAGGCGAAAAGCCATAGACTTTGAGAGGAGGGGAAAAAAAGCACACACAGATTGTGAAACATCTCTGAGTGAGGAGTTTCCTTAAAAAATGTCCTCATTATAAACAGAAGTGGAAATAAACGAAACATAATCAATTGGTCAGGGATGGAAAGCTGTATCTGGAACATCACAACATTTGTATTTACATTCTTTTAATCTTGCAATTACTAATTCCATGGTCAAATATGTTTAATAATAATAACCACAATTTTGCATTAATCTCTGAAGCACATATATGACAAAAACCATATATATATATATATATATATATATATATATATATATATATATATATATATATATATATATATATATATATATATATATATATGTGTGTGTGTGTGTGTGGGTTTGCATGTTCTCCCCGTGCCAAAAACATGCACGGTAGGTGAGGTAAAGAGGTAGAAGATGAATTAATAATGAATATATATATATGTGTGTGTGGTGTGTGTGTATATATACAGTATATATACTGATATATATATATATATATATATATATATATATATATATATATATATATATATATATATATATATATATATATATATCTATATATATATATATATCACTGTATGTCCTGTACGTCGTATATATCACTTCCTGTACGTCGCCATGGATAAGGGCGTCTGCTAAATACCGCAAATGTAAACGTAAATACATATATATATATATATATATATCATCTATGTCTGTATTTATTATTTATTCATTAATCTTTTCATTTACATCTGCCATATGGCTGTCTCAGAGGATAACTATTACATAGTGCTAACAGAGATCTTTTACAGTCCACCTTATACTCTTGAAATGTTTTGGCTATGAACATAACTAATGTCAAACTGAAATTTCATGAGAATTGGGGGAAAAATCTTTGGCAAACGGGTTTGCCATGAGAGACATGAAGTTAATTTTCTTTACACTAATGACTCTTCCCTGCAGCATTAAGATGTCTGCCTCCTTCTTCGAAACATGTCTGGAGACTGGCTTCATGCTCCAGCTGATAGTATCTTTGTGATCGCTTACAGTTTGTAGCTCCAAATGTGCTTATGAATGAGGTTCATGTATGGCTCTCTAAAGCAGCGGGGCTCTGGCATAGCTTTAAAAGACATTCCAAGGAATTCTTGCGTGTTGAGTAAAAGACAGCAGAAGTACTAGATAAATGGAGTACTGATAAGTTAAAGAAGAGTATTTATTTCACAAAAAATGGAAGGAAAAACAATAAGTGTGTGTCTGTGAAATTGCTGCACTGTTTTCAGGCACCTTTTGTAGTATTACAACTGTAACTGAAATAAACCTGAATGGGATTTTTCCTCTATCTGATGTCCTCAATACGACATTTTGATGGTTTAGAGCATTTTATTAATCAAAGAAATTATAGTTTAACCTTTATTTGAGGTGGTTTACGCCTGGATCCCGGAATTTTACCTGTTGTGTTTGGAAAAATAGTTCGAGCTCAGTGACATTGAATGAAGACCAGTGTCAAACAATTTTTCCATCGATTTGTTGTGGTTAAACTGGGCTACTCGAACGCATTCAGATTCCTGGTTATAAATCACTGCAGTGTAAGTCGTACCATCAGCCTTGGCCTCAAGAGTCTTTGAAAAAAAAACAACACCACAAAACAGGTTCAGTCAATTTACTTCAATTTAACTGTGAATTGTGTTACATTTTCAACACAACATGCTTGGTGATATTTCCTGCTATGCTATTATGCTGCATTTTAATACTACAGTGCATCTTCCAACAGGTCAAAATCTTTGAGGAATAACGGGCTCATGGGCGCATATATAAGCCTGTTTAAATCCAATTACGTATAAGCAATAGATCATGTTTTTCTGATTAGAAGTTCAAGACAACAAACATGTTCTTTTAAATCTGACTGACTCCAATAATCCCTTTTTCAGTATAGAGATTTCAGATTTTCCCATCTGGGCTGTAGATATCGAGGCCATCTATTGCTACTCTTTAGCTCTTACTGCTTCTCTGAATCATATCCTCCTTTCACAGTCATTGACCAGTTGGTAAATGTTTTCTTTTACGATCGCTAATATTTTAAAAGGTGGTGTTTCTTTAGTTTAATGTTTGGGATTTTTCCATTAACCAAACCCTTATATTTCTATGCAATACGCCA
This sequence comes from Kryptopterus vitreolus, assembly GCA_030449085.1. Taxonomy (NCBI): domain Eukaryota; kingdom Metazoa; phylum Chordata; class Actinopteri; order Siluriformes; family Siluridae; genus Kryptopterus; species Kryptopterus vitreolus. Next base: position 6,145,099 of record JACRUU010000011.1, on the reverse strand, counting down.
TTCGGGTGACATTACATTTAAAGTTTACTTAAGAGGGCCACTTTGTGCGCAGTGGCGCTGAGTTCATGAGCCGACGAAGGACAATATCAAATTTTCATTACGTCAAAAGCAAATAAGAGTGTCTTTCCTCCTCGGCTAAGCACATTCAGCGACTCACAATACCAGCGCAGAGGTCATGTGCGCTTGCTATCCTGACCTCTGAACGATCAAGCAGCTGTAGTCAAAAAAAAGAAAGAAAAAAAAAAAAAAAAAAAAAAAAAAACGCCTGGAAGCTGAAAATGATCATCTTTGAATGCTCTGGAGTATCAAAAGCAGTGATCTTATGTAATACAAATGGCCAATGATTATTATTTGGACGGATTAACATCAAATATTTACTGATTTTCTGTCTATAGTGCTTCTGGGCAACTTTAATAAAGAACAATGTGAACAGGAAGGAACCTGCCGTAATATAGAAGCCGTAGTCGTCACAATGCTGGCGATTTTTAGTTAGTCTTAACAGTTATATCTTTATGCAATATCTTTATGTCTAGTATGCGAATAGATTACCTTAGTTTGACCTTCCTTCTTATGATATCTAACAAATGTAATGACTGTGCATTGCTTGTAGCTAAATATTACTGCTCACGTACATACACTGTGTAGGGTTCTCATTAGCGTGGTGTTTGATCAGCTCGATTGACAGACTGCAAGTCGAAAGTTTCATCCAGCGGATCTAAATCCACAACCACCCGCTCCCACCTTCTTTCTGGCTCTGTTGTGCTTTGAATTTGAAATGCAAGGCTGCAATTGTGTGTTTGTGTGCTTGTGTATGTGTGTGTGTGCGCGCAGGTGTGTTTGCGAACATGTATAAGCTGCATGTAATACGTTGCTGGTGAATAATCAGTGATGTGCAAGGAACTAACACATATGCTGCGATGAATAATGAAACTATTTAATGATTTGGCTGACGCTTTTATTCAAATTTTGCAAACAAATTAGCTGAGCAGTTGAAGGTTCAGTTGTATCCAAAATAAGACTCTGTCTTTTATAGGACTTTGTGTATTAAGGTGTAATACTCGGAATGAAGCAATGTGTGTAATGTTATATGACTGTTTAGAGAAGTGCCGGCATGTTCAGTGTGGTCAAGTCTTACACTCCTTATGAACTGCCTTTATGCACCACTGGGACGTCTTCATTAGTAAGAGCCACCTGCTTAAACAACACATCCACTCTCAACTTCACTCTGTTTATAATATGGATTTGAAATTTAATGTGTGTATTTGCAGTGTGTGCACGCATGTGTGTTTGTCAGAGAGCGATAGAGAGCGATAGAGAGAGCGAGAGAGAGAGAGAGAGAGATAGCTGCCAACTGTTACTAAATACGTAGTGGTGCCAATATCCAGACAGGAATAAACAAAAATATATTTGAATGTGTTGTGAGCATTATGACAAAGCATTTTGCATAGAATTAAAAAATAAAATAGCTCTGCAATATCACTGTGTTGGATGAAAGCTCATGTCATATATTCATGCAAAATGTATAATGTCAGGTAATACCTAATGTATCCGATCTTCCCTCGGGTCACAGGGAGCCTGTGCCTATCTCAGGCATCTATGGGCATTAAGGCAGGACACACCCTGGATGGAATGCCAACCCATTGCATGGCACACACACACACACACACACACACACATTCATACACTAGGGACAATTTTCCAAGGTGCCAATCAACCTCCCGTGCATGCTTTTAGACCAGGAGGAAACCGGAAAACCCCGAGAAAAACCAGAGAGAACATGCAAACTTCCCACACACATGGCCGAGACGGGAATCGAACCCGGATCCTGGAGGTGTGAGGCGAACGTGTTAGCCACTAAGCCACCTTGCCCCTTTAAAATAAAATACATTTTAATAAAAAATACTCATAAATTATCCGCATAAGAGAGATGAAAGAGCCCCATGCCGCTCCGGAGCCGCGGGTTGCCGACCCTTGAGCTATACAACAACCTCTAATGGGAGACATGAAGCTGGGCTTTGTTTTTTTTCTTTTCTTTTCATCATTTCTTCACACGGCAAACCCAAACATGTACTCCGTTTCACATCATGCATTTACATCAAATAAAGTTTAATCAATGTTTGGTTTAGAATTGCAAGGTTTATTTACACCATATGATTGTCTTTCCTTCCACACACACACACACACACAAATACACACAAATGTCACACAGAGGCCACAAATCATTTATAATCTTCTTAGTTATTTAAGACTAGTGCACGTTGTGATTCATTTTAACATGCTTGAAGGGATTATCATGACTTTATAGTGAACTACAGGTTCATTCGAAGGCCTCCTCCAACAGCTTTGCTTTCATCTAATTGGATTATTTAGACCTCAGTTCTTATGCCCACTTGAATTCATTATCCATTGCTGATTTTTAAACAACTTATTTTTAAAATGTGTGTTTGTACCATCTACTATATGTAAAACAATGTATTTGTTATGTATTTTAAACCCATTTGTATTAGGTCAATGCAAAAGTGATTTCATTTGCTACCTCAGGCATTAGCCCAACTAGCTAACCAGTAAACTATTTTGGCTTGGTCACAGTTGGCCTGTATATATAAAACTTCATTGTAAAATCTTCTTTTTTTTTCTTTTTCTTGGAAGTCTCTATTACAAAGATGAGAATGCAGCCTTCGAACAGCCAAAGAAGAACAGGATAACATGCCAAGAAAAGTATCAGGGATTCGTAGGACAAAATACCTGATGGTCAAATTCATCATTTCTTCCGCAATCCTCAAAGTTTTATTGTGGGGAATTTCACTCGTACGCGTGCGAACGTGTGCATCACCTACAGTATGAGTTCGTTTTCACTTTCATCACTTATCCGGCCCTTTCCGAGCTGAGCTACATCTAAATTCCTTTAGCCTTCATTATCTTCAGCTTGTTTCCCCTCTTTCTTTCTTTTTCTCTCTCTCTCTCCATCTCTCTCGCTCTCTTTTTTTTTCTTCTCTCTCATTCTTTGCTAATGAGTGTTTCCTCCAGCTTTGAAAGCCTCCTGCTGAATTGTGACAAAGTGCTTTATAGCCTTGGCTGTAAATACTTACCCACAGTCCCTGTAATGGTTGGTGTGAGTGGACAATGTAGTCCCATTTGAAGCCACTGACCTTCCAACCCACACACACACACACACACACACACACACACACACACACACACACAAACGCACCTATCTTTATTATTTACACTCAGTCTTTTTTTTGCAGCTATAAAAGTAGTTGTGTGTCTGAGTGATTTAGTGCAGAGCCTCCATTTGAGGCTATCATTCAAGGATGAGTCACCAGTAAAGTTTAGACGCTAGACGTTTTGCAGGCCTGGCCTAGACTGGCGTCTATTTCCTGCTGCAATGCTCCTTCAATCCAATGATACCTGTTGACCTTACAAGTACATATAAACCTTTTTTCCTTATAATAGTGGCTGTAAGAACTGTCGCCTATTCCTTGCTGTAAAAATGAATGAGAATAATAGTTCACAATATGGTGCCTCGTGTGCTGGGATGTATAATTGTTTATATCTATATTATCTGGGGATGTGGTAGATGCTTAACCCTCTGCGCTCCAGGGGGGCAGTATTATGGCCGCGCACCCTGACCTCAGTTTGTTGAGAAATTAGACATGTACATATTTCTTTTCTTTCATATGATTGGTTGGGTTGATGCCAAAGGCTATACCTTTTTTTTAAGGTTCCCATGGGGTCGTTGGAAGGCATCTTACCATAAAGAGCATCTTACCTTAAAGCTTACCATAACTTAAATTCGCTCTTTCAGAGTTTTTCTAGAAAGAAATGCACATAAAGATATCGAATGGGCTCTGTTTCATTTTACAGTTTGAGGGAAACTGGATGGCAAATTCCTGACTTTCTTTAACAGAAGTAAACATTTTTCGAGCTTCTTGGCTTTGATGAAGAAAAAGAAGTTTAGACATGAACACGTTGCCTGTTAAATGCACGTTTGGAAAATACGATGATGTCGTCCCTGGCTTAACCTACTGTATACCACTAGGGCTTTTCCATCCACCCAAATAGAGACTAATACTCAAACCTATTAAATACGATGATCAATTAAGACTCATCAGATGTGTCTCGGAGATGATCTTGTCATCATCGGCATCAGGTCGACCTCAGCTTAAACATGTCATAAGTCAAAAACCTGTTGTTTTTTTCTAGAAATGGTCCTTTACTGTCAAATCAGAAATAACCTAGTAGAATCAGAATTAAGCTCTACATTGAACTAGTTTGTTAAGCTATGGTCGAGACACACTGACAAGCACATCAACAAAAATAAAAAAAATGACTGTTACAATGTTGGCAACAGATCATAGCTCTTAAGATATTTCGTGGTGTCTTTGAAACTCTTCTTTTAAGGCCCAACAGCGATAGCTTTGTGGTCAAGCTCACAACTTTCCAATTTGTAGTCTTGAGCCCTTAACACTGACTCACCACCACCTGGTTAGTTTCAGCGCCTTAGATCAACATGTATTGGATATGAATCATTAGAGATGCATGACTTTCATAGTACATTCTGAGAGATTTAATGTTCACATTGGAACAGCAAGGCCTACACATGTTGCTACACCTCCATGCTAAAAGGCAACACTCGGCAGTCTTTGGAAACAATGGTATTTCCAGACCACTTGCACCTTGGCGGAGTTTTCACAGGGTCAAGAAAGTTGAATCCGGAATTCTCTATCTGGAATTTAGAGTGATTTATATAGGAGCGATTAAAAACCACATGCTCGTCGGAGGTGGTTCAATCAGCCTTTGACTTTCGCTTGTCCAATTAAACACATGAATCATTTCAAACAAAGGAACTTTTAGTTCACATTGGCTCAGGCTTCTGAATCAGTTAAAACATCAAAGCGCTGGCAAGTGCAAGGCAGTAATCACTCGCGAGTTCAGAAGTGCAAAGATTTCTGCACCTAATTTGCATCCCTCCCTAAATATTTGAAGACGGTATCACAGGTGGGGTTGTATCCAGAAACGCAAAACTGCATTCTAAATGCGCCAGTCAGGATGATCTGATGATGTAGTGTTCGTTTGAAGGGTGTGTGTGTGTGTGTGTGTGGGTGGCGGTGGTCTCTTCCTTTCTTGACTGTTATTTTTCCTTGTTGTTGTTGTTTATACAGTTCTGTTTATTTACAGTCCTAGAAACAGATGATGTTGGCATCTGTTACTCCAGTGGATACATCCCTGTTGGTTTGGGGGATTTTTTTGGTGGTGGTGGTGTGTGGTGTGTGGGGGGCGGGGGGGGGGGGGGGGGGGGTGGGCGGCAGGGGGAAGGCTGGGTTGTATACACCTCAGGCAGTCAGGCTGGTCCCCTCCTCCACCCACTAACACACTGAGAAAGGTTATGCTAATGTGTGGGGGAAGGCTGCTGTGTCTGCTAACAGAGAATCCTTCACTCCTCCCCGCAGAGGAACCCATCTGCTCCAGCCTGGTGTGAAGCACAAAGATAGCACCAACCAGTAGAGGAATGAAACCTGTTAACTTTGTTCTCCATTTCTGCTTTTAACTTCATCTTCAATCCGAACGTCCAGGTGTATTCGAAGAAACGATAACAAGGTGTGTTAGTGCTGTTTGTCGGACTGTTTTTTTATCCCCACCCTTTAAGGTCGAAACTTTAGCTTTTGGTGGTCTCTTCCCCACCTCCATTCCATCCCATGATCCATTCTCATGACAAAAGGCAGTTTTTACCCTCTTTGGTTCACTAGACTCTGCCATCTCCATCAGAAAGAAGAGTTGTAGTTGACATGCTAATTGCTGAGGGGGGTGTGGGTGTGTGGGGGGTGTAAGTAAAGGAATGCATCACAATAAGGCATCTTTTCTGTCACATTTCCACCAAAATAATGTTTACAATGGAAAAGCATTGACGGTCATTTATTTCTATTTGGTTAGATGGAATGGATTTAGCTTTGATTTTACGGGGAAAAATTAAACAAATGTTTTTTTTGTTTTGTTTTTTTTGTCAGAGCTACTGAATGATAAAAAACAGCCATGTTATTGTTTAGTGTTTTCTCTACTACTGTGCTGTTACAGGAACATATTAATATCTAAATCCGTAGACACACAAAGCAATTTGCACTTAGCTATGAGAATAATTAAGAAAGGCCAGTGATATCCTGAATTTGTGCATTAAAAAAAAAAATATATATATATATATATATATATCGTTACTTTTTTATTTCGTAAAAGTGACCTGCAATATAAATATAAAGAAAATAAGCAAAGGAAAAAGATGACATGTTGGATCTTTCAAATATCAACTATGCAAGTACAAAAAATAGATATAACTTTTATATGTCTTATAATTCATTCATTCATCTTCTACCGCTTTATCCGATCTTCCCTCAAGTTACGGGGAGTCTGTGCCTATCTCAGGCGTCTATGGGCATTAAGGCAGGATACACCCTGGATGGAATGCCAACCCATTGCAGGGCACACACACACACACAGACACACATATTCACACACTAGGGACAATTTTCCAAGGTGCCAATCAACCTACCGTGTGCGTGTTTTTGGACCGGGAGGAAACGGAGAACCGAAGGACCGGAGGAAACTAAACCGGAAACCGGAGGAAGAACCCGGAGAAAAACCCCCGAGGCACAGAAAGAACATACAAACTCCACACACACATGGCTGAGATGGGAATCGAACCCGGACTTTGGCGGTGTGAGGGGAACGATGTCTTATAATATTTCTTAAAATTCAAGTGAAATTAATTCAGAAAAGGTTTGTGTATATGTTTTGTGTGTATATGTGTATGTGTGTGTGTGTGTGTGTGTGTGCAGCCATTTGAATTTGAGTGAAATTAATTGAGAAAAAGTTTGTGTGTGTGTGTGTGAGTGTGCGCAGCCATTTGAATTTGAGTGAAAGTAAATGAAAAAAGTTTGTGTATATGTTTGTTTGTGTATGAGTGTGTGTGAAGCCATTTGAATTTGAGTGAAATTAATTAAGAAAAAGTTTGTGTGCGCGTGTGTGTGCGTGTGTGTGTGTGTGTGTGTACAGCCATTTGTCTGCGTGAGTTAATAGCTGTGGAAGCGAGGAGCAGGCCTCTGGAGAGAGGGTCAGTGTCGTCGTGCTGAGAGAGCAGAAAGCAGTCCTGGGCCATATGGTCAGCACTGTTTCTCCTTCTGATTCATCATCCGCTCACTCCAGCATGCCTTCTCCAGGCCATGCTTCACTGGGTCAAGTTCACTCAGTCTGCAGTAATCAGTTTCCGGGAGTCCAGCGAGATCGCCACATGACTGAACTTCTACCAGACACATAGATTAGTGTCATGACATTTTGGAGAATAAAATTCATTCACGCCTGGTATTTGCAAAACCGTGTCAGTCAATTTACTAAAGCGAATATGACGTACGGTCTCGCGTTCAGGGCAAATCCTATGATGAGTACTGTCATCTTTAGTTTTTGAGCTAGCGCTCTCTCTCTCTCTCTCTCTTCTCTCTCTCTCTCTCTCTCTCTCTCTCTGTCTTGCAAATGCAAATATCAGAATCCCATAAGAGGAAACGCATCCAGGCAAAATTAAATGTCATTCATGTGTTTTGGCCTCGGAAGCTATAATGGAACTGCCCATAATAATTCTATACAGAACACACAAATCTAGATGATAATATAATATATATATATATATATATATATATATATATATATATATATATATATATATATATATATATATATATATAACCTCCAATGTGTTTTAATATACACCAGTATGACTGATTTCATAAAATGAACATAATTAAAACTGATAGATGGTATTTTTTATTTCATTATTTGTAACGCTGTTGGGCAAACAGCACTGTGTTAGCGAGCAGTGTAAACATGTCAAATGTAAATGATCTTACGGGGGCAGAGATGGATCTGTTCAGTGAGTTATGCATATTTTATTGGGCTGAAAATTTTAGCGGGTTTACGTCAGTCAGTGAATCAACTACAAAACATTTACCTTCATGTGAGATATCAGCACCAAGGAAATATTGCAGATCGTATCTTTTGTACTTTGTGAAGTATGTTCATTTCATGACATTATGCTTAGACGAGCAGGTCGCTTGCCAAACTATGAAAAGTTGGACACAGTGACGAGCGAGAGCTAATGAAGGTTGAATGAATGATCATTCTAATATTTGTTTAAGAATTTATTTCTAATAAGTCTTAACAAACATTCGGGTTATTCTACTTATAAATACATTAACAGTTGTCTTATTTTCTCGCCAGAAATGACAAAGATTTTGGCCTGAAAGCTGCTAATATAGAAAAGTAATAGCTTTTTGCTCCGATCTTATTCGTCACATTCAACACTGCTATAGAATAAACTAATTTAATGGCTCCACTAAGTAACAATTAAGATAGTAATCACACGGGATTGGTCAAACGCTGTACTTTTCATATTTGGTGCATTCTGTAGTTCCCAGATCCCCCCCCCCAAAAAAAAAAATTATAAATTCTTTCAGATTTAATCAAGTATTTTCCTTAGTAGTGTACTTCAAATACTTCCGTATCCCACAAAAAGCTTCAGCTGCTGCCTCTGGTGAAACCTCAAATGATTATGTGGCTGGTGTGTTTACATTACAGTAGCTTTCCGTAGTTTTGTAACAAGGCCAAAGCACTTAGTGGATGAAGAAATGTACACAGTGTGTCTGGAGACAGTTTGTGTTCATCAGTAAACTCCGTAGTAACACGACTGAGATTTTCTGGAGCTGTGAAATAAGTGGGAAAATGTTGGTAAAGATGCTGTGAGGTGAATGCCCAAATTAGATTACGCTTATGATTCTTAAAAATAAAAAATAAATACCGGGATGGGCTTTGTGGGTATACTGCTGTGTGTGCTCTCAATACTAGAACTTACCAAACGAAGTTTGGTTTGTGCTGAGGGATATTGTCATGCTGTCATACAGGTTTGGCGAAGGAAAAATGTAATCTTTTAAAACATATCCAAAGACGTTCCTATACAATTGTGAGCCTCCTAGTTTGTTGCAATAGTTTTTTGGCATAGAACCACATATGACTGGAAAAAGGCAGGGGCCTCAATTCTTTTGTCCGCATAGTGTATGTATAGTGGTCTTGTCAAACTACTCAGATCTCATTGTGGCTGAAATCTGAAACAAAAAAGTGGGTGGTTTTTCTATCAGAATGTCATCTGTACATCAGGAAGGCAAGTCAAGTGCTTTATACACTGCAAAAAAATGCCCTTCTTGAAACAATAGAAAAATTTGCATATATCTAGTTCAAATGTATTAAAATCAAGTAAAAGATCTGCCAATGTGGTAAGCAAACTAACTTTGTAAGAATTCTCAAAACTAGGATTAATATCTAGTCGATAATAAATTCAACTATATCCTATATCCAGATTTAAAAAACAAACCCAGTTTCAAGCTTTTTCTGGTGGCGGTGGTGGGATTTGAACCTGCGATCTTAACGCCTTAACCAGTGAGAGACCGTCTCCGTCTGAGCATCTACCTCCCTTCTAGGTTTTATAAACAATCTGATTTTAGCTTTTATAAACAATCTTTCTTAAGATTCTTGATATAAGAATTTTTCAGCTCATTATTAATCTTAAAACCAGCACAACATATGATTTGATCCTTCACTTTATTCTTTCTCTTTAAATCTGTCACTTGTTGCGATAACGATATATTTTCTAGAAAGAAACTTTTATTTCCCGGTGGCTTAGTGGTTAGCACGTTCGCCTCACACCTCCAGGGTTGGGGGTTCGATTCCCGCCTCCTCCGCGCATGTGTGTGTGTGTGTGTGTGTGTGTGGAGATTGTTCCCCCCATGCCTCAGGGATTTTTTTCTCCGGTTTCCCCGCCCCATACCCTTATTAGGTTATGACCATATAATAATACATAGAGTAGATGGGAATATTCCTTATTAATGTAAATATTACATTTACATTGTCCCACTGAATACTTCAGTTTGATTTAGACAGTGTAGGAGTAACTGCTGAATTGCTGAAGAATGTCGGAAACTTTGTAGTTACAACCAGGTTACGATACTTTTATAATTCTTTATAACATGGCAGTAATGTAAATATAAATATATATATATATATATTTAGTAGAATATTGATTGGAATCTATAAATGCTACATTATCTCCAATTTTCACTTGTGGTGTGTGCAACTACGATTATTTTGCATAAGGAAAAAACATTGTTATACGAATTATACAGTACAAATAAAAGGGAAGAGAAGGTTTCGAGCACTTCTGAAAGGTTTCCTTAGACCACAATGCATCAGGAATCCTATCAGCTGGAACTCCATTCCACATTCTGTGCTAATTCCCGTCCTTTGCTTTAACATTAAATGCTATTAGCACCTCTGCTGCGAAATTAACAGCACTGAGAAGGTGTTCGGGTCTGTCTGTTTAGAAGTTTACCTTTCATCAGGGAAGGAATCCACATTGCCCAGAGACTGAGAGAAAGAGAAACAGAGTGGGTGAGCTGATAATCACGGCTTTGATTAGATTTAGCACTCTGCATGCAGCACGGTACAGATAGCCACTCTGTAAACAAGCATATCTTTTCACAATGGCGAGGAATGTGTGCTGACTCAGCACAGCCACGAAACTATCTAGATCTAAATAAATGATTGTGGTTATACCTGATTGTTCATTCGATGTTGAAAGACAGTTATGAAGGAAGCTGCGGAGGAGTACGTTCGCTATGAACAGCACGACTGAGATGTGAGAAAATGCACCCCCTGCAGGACAAAGACCTGTATAACACATTTGACCTTTACCTCTGTCGAGCAGGTTTGGTTTGAGGGTCGGAGTAGGTGAGGCGTGCATGCTCCCACCTCAGTCACTCTACAAATGGTAGTGCAAGAGGTGAGGAGGTAGAAACATTTGCAAAATCTCTCACCCCGATGCCAAAGGAGAGACGAGGTGTTCTGGAAGCGGGGTGGTGCTGGAGGTGGGGCTTGGGAAGAGGGATCAACACATGGAGCTAACACTAGACTGACATGTGTTTGTCTATTCCTTTAACTAGATGAAAACAGGAAGGACTGATTGTTGCCACACTCCCATTACTAACACAATACACATGATTAAACGTATGGCTTTAATTGGAGGTGGGTTTATTTAACATATGTTTGTAGTCAAAACCTCCCTTTTTGGAACGCAGATCCAATGTAATGTGCAAAATCAAGTATTTGTTTCCTGGTTATGATGCATAATGCATTGCGACGCATTGTTTGTTTATGTATTATTAATGTTTCCGACGTTTCATTCAGAGCATTTCGGCAGCTGTAGTGAATAATTGTCTCTTATTAACCAACTTGTCACCAATTCCTTCAAATGTCTTATTATTTCTGTTTAAAAGCAGAACGAGGTCAGAGCTTACAGAAAATATCATTTATCCCCTCTGTGATGGCACTTGTACGTGCTGCTAAATGGAATGAGTCTGTGCGTGTGTGTGTGTGTGTGTGTGTGTGTGTGTGTGTGTGTGTGTGTGTGTGTGTGTGTGTGTGTGTGTGCGCGCAGGATGATTCTGTCTTTAAGCAACATTTATCTGGCAACATTTGATGTGCGCCTGCCTGTCAAGCAGCCCCGACTCCCACAAGCTGAATTTGAGTCCTGAGCTGAATAATTATGATGAGAAAAGAGCCATCTGGCTCTCTTTCTCTCTCTCTGTCTGTCTGAATATATTCATATTTACTTTAATGATTAAACATAAATATATTCATAATCTTGTTGTGTTCGTTTAGGACTAGGCAGGATTTTCATCTTTATGCAAACAGCAATTTAAATAGAATCTTAATAGGTACTGTGGGTGTGTGTGTGTGTGTGTGTGAGGCCCAGTCCATGGATAGACAAAACCCCTGGGGAGACAACCATCAAGCACAGGTGTCATGTGACCAACTGGTGTAGCACTTTTATCCCCTCACAGCACCCTGTGTGCCCATTTTACTTACACACACACACACACACACATGCACGCACCCCCACTCTGACACTACTCTGTCATATGCAGTGCTCTGATAGGCACAGTCACACTCCCAGTGGCTGCACATAAAGAGGCGAGGTGGCGATGTGGCTGCAGCTGTTTCACAGTCCCTCTCGAATGGCTTTACAGACTGGCCAAATGTCCCACCTGTGTAGACAACATCAAATAAAGACCCAAACACACACACACTTCATTAACAATGCAAAGAGATTAAAAACAACATCACATTCACGTGTCTGTAAACGATCGGGTCGTAAAATGCAGCGAAACCATAATCACGATGGCAATATTTTCTATTAGGTATTAGGAGTTGATGACCTGACCTTGAGGGTTGTTTAGCAGATACAAACTATTAGGATGGCGATAATTATGATTCATCCTTTCTCCTGTCGTATTTTCTTCATATCGAACTTCACATTTTCAAGATTTTCTCTTCCTAGCTACTGCTGACGAGAAATAGCGGGAACGCTGACATTCCCACCATGTGGGAGTTTTTTTGGGTTTTTTTTGGTGTGTGTGTGTGTGTGTTTTCACAGCCTTAAATAGAATAATCACTTGTCTGTATGTATATATCAAACAGAAAAGAGAGAGAGAGGGATCAAGAGAGAGAGAGAGAGAGAGAGAGTGTGTCTCTGTGTCTTGTCACTAGCCACATTCTCAGCAGAACAGAAGGAGAGCGCTCATCACATTGATAATACAGAGAGCCTCAGCTGTCAAATCTAGATACCCTTTCCACAAGTATTTGACTAACACCCCAAACACACACATATGTCTCACCCTCATAAACTGGCCCATCATTCCCTCCAGTGCTTTATGATTTATGTTTGTATGTGAACAGGCTTCAAAGAAATGCACTGTCTGCAGGAAGGTGTGTGCTGCTCTGCACTGCGTCTTTAGTGACCCCAATACAGTGAACAAAAGTCAAAAAATAAAACAATTTGAAGCACATAATCGAACCTTAGGACACCACAGGGGAAATCGCCAAAAACGTAGTATTAAATGATAAAGTTCTTTGTGGAAAAATGTTTATTGTTACTTTTTAAACAGACAAAAGCATACAGTGTAAAAACAAATATGAAAACGCAAAGTATGTGGGACTGAGATTGCCTGAGGCAAAAGAACTTTATTTCGTTGCAATTAATGTATGTGTGGTCTTCCCATAAATATTTTGGATCCTGGACACTCTGTAGAGAATTATATTCATAAAATTTGGCATTTTTGATTATAGTATTGGTCTACTGATGCCCCAGAAATAATTTCACCAGCCAATCCACCTTTCTCTGTGAGCAGCATTTTCTTGTGCAGGGGGAAAAAGTTGTGGGAACAACACACCTAGTCCTAATGTGGCATTCGGCTTAACTCAGAAAGTTTTTCCCTTGTTTGAGGTCGGAAACGATGAATTCATTCATTCATTCATCTTCTACCGCTTTATCCGATCTTCCCTCGGGTCACGGGGATCCTGTGCCTATCTCAGGCGTCTATGGGCATTAAGGCAGGATACACCCTGGATGGAATGCCAACCCATCGCAGGGCACACACACTCACATTCACATTCACACACACATTCATACACTAGGGACAATTTTCCCATGTGCCAATCAACCTACCGTGCATGTTTTTGGACCTGGAGGAAACCGGAGAACCCGGAGAAAAACCTCCTTGAGGCATGGTGAGAACATGCAAACTCCACACACACATGGCACGATGAATTCAAATTCACTAAAATAAAAGAGCATTTATTCATCCTTTTAGCCATATATAGTTAAGCTATGCAATACCTGCTTTCTCATCGCAGCTCCATATTAATCATAAGCACCAGTTGCTAAAGTGGGATGAAGTCTAATTCCACGTTTTTAATGGCATTCTTTGATTTAAAAAAAAAAAACAAAAAAAAAACCGACTGAGTGACGCATGGAAAATGGTCAGCGACTTATGAAGGGGTGGAAATCTTTGGGAGCTTAGAATAGCTGTGTCAGGATGAAGGCATTTAAGAGCATTGCGAGTCGACGCTCTTGTACTAGTTAAAGTACAGTTCCCGGTGTTAGAAAATTAGACTTTATTATTCTTAGTCAGTTTATTATTCATCGATTCACATAAATATATATATATTGGAATTATATATATATATATATATATATATATATATATATATATATATATATATATAACTATAGGAGTTGCAATAGCAAACGCAAACAATGTATAGTTGTAAGAATATGGGGAATATACATCTGTCTCCACTAATTGGATGATATGCATAAAATATATATTTACATTTTCTTGATCACAAACTTCATTTTCCATGTAATGCTGTGCAAAACAAACTGTATTATAAAGAAAAATATATATATATAAATATATATATATAAGTATATATATATATATATATATATATATAAGTATTTCATGCCAGCTGGTTTCTATTTTGCAGTGAAATGAAGCATTTTATTACAGTCTCAGTGTTTTTATATATCTCTAATATCTGGCTTAGATATTGGCAGAGATGTTGCTATTCTGTATCTTTCTCAATAAATTACAATACGAATGTTGTTTCATTCTATTTTGTTTAAACAGACAACAATAGCGACAGTGCCTTCACCCATTACTACTTCCTGTTTACAGCACACCTCTCGAGTTAAAGGACAGCCTGTGACTAGCTCCTAGTGGTCAGAATCCCCTGCTGGGTTGAACACAAACATTTCACGCTTATAGGATAGCTTTGTCTACATTTAAAGAAGGTTACACACATCTTTTTGTGTTTCGAACAATGCCAGCTTTATGATATATGTCCCTGCATAATGGACCTGTCGAAAAAAGAATGATGAATAATAAGATTTACTTGGTGCGGGAGATTGAAAGTACATTCGACAGCAGTATTTGTGTACCAACACTATTTGTGTATGTGTTTGGCAGAATGAGATTAAATATTCATTACTCATTTCTGTGTCTTATCTGGACAAATTAAGTTGCTAGTTATCGTAGCAGACATTACACCACGTTCAAAGAAATGTCAGTTCATCTTTGGCCCTTGGTCTCTCTCTCTCTCTCTCTCTCTCTCTCTCTCAGACACAGAGGAAATATTAGCTAAGGACATGTAACAGGAAAAGCATATATACACACACACACACACACACACACACACACACACACACACTATATATATATATATATATATATATAGATATATATATATATATATATATATATATATATATATATATATATATATATTTTTTTTTTTACATTTTTTTTTAAGTAAGCATTTCTTCATATGATAGCGTTTTGTAGTGAGGAGGTGGCAAAATGATTTATATTGTTCTAATGAATGTACAGTATAAAAAATTAAATACATTTTATTTTTGTCTAAAAAACACCTTGTTCAGTTAATGGTAATTATTTTAATAGCTCCAAAAATGCATCACTATAAATTCTTTACTTTACTTTTCAGAGAAAGAAATCTGCTTTTGTGCAATTATTTCCTCTATGATTAATACACAGCCGATTGCTGACTCTTGGTTACTTGGTTTTTTTAATTAACTTAAATTTTTAGCATTTCTAGAATTTCAGGATGTGCTCCTCTATTGCATGTCCATTTCTTTTTTAGTGATTTTAATCCTTAATTTAACATGCTGGTTAACCAAACACATCCTGTTGTCTAAAGTTTATTGGTTATTAATCTCTCTCTCAGCTCATGCTCCATGCTGTTCTTCATGTTGTCCAGCAGCAAAGCAAGTTGGGAAAGCTGGGCCCCATCCATGCATCCCTTCCCCCCTACTTCAGACAATGGCTGAACAACACTACAGTGGGTGTCTTTGTCCAAATGTACCTCAAAATGTAAGAATAGCTGATCGTATAATATCTCAAATATAGGAAATTAACATTTGGCTAGTGTTCCAAGAAATAAACTTTAAACTTTTTATACCACATTTTAATAAAAAAAAAAGTCTGAATAATTCATTATAATTATTAAAAACTTAAAGTAATAACTGAAATTAGCGAGTGTGTGTTTTGTGGGTGGTGATAAAATACATTTACAAATACTGTATTATTATATTACTTGATCTACAGATTCATATAATAATAATAATAATAATAATAATAATAATAATTCACTCACAACCTCACAACCTTTCAATCAAAAAGTTAAAGATTTCTTCAGAGTGCCTTTAAGGCTTCCTCCAGAACATGTTAAGGTTTTATATTACCCTGTTATGGACCTCCGATTAAAAAAAAATCAGAAAGAGGGCAATTTCTTTTTACCTCTATCTGCTCAAACAGCACATATAAATCATTTGTTAGCAACACTGGGATTGGTAAGGAAAAACATCTTGAGCAGAGACTTTTTAAAAAGCTTTAACAAAGTAAATATATCTGCATGTTAACTGATTGAATGACAATCACGTTATACAACAATAACCATTTTGGAGGGGTGTAGCTCAGTGGTTTAAGGCCCTCGGCTACTGATCGGTAGTTCGGTGTTCTGGTATTGTCTCTTGGGTCCTTGAGCAAGGCCCTTAACCCTCTGTGCCCCAGGGGTGCCGTAACATGGCTGACCCTGCTCTCTGACCCCAGATCCCAAATAACCTAGTGGTATGCTGAGAAACACTGTCCTGTAACGTATATGTGACAAATAAAAGGTATTCTTCTTCTATTTCAAAGGTATAAATATCTAATTATTTTACAGCAGATACTGTAAACAGTTATTTTTTTTTCATGTGAGCTCTGGGTCAAAGAGACCTTCCCGAGGTTTCTTCAAGGAAGAATGAGTAGGGTTGTTTTTTTTTTTTCCATAATTAGACTTCAGAAATATATTTCCTTTATTAATTATGTGTCATTAATTAATATTTAATTTCTAAAAGTTATCATTAATCTCAAGACATTATAAAGCCTTACATACACTCTAACCAGCATGTTTGCCTAACTCTGGCTGTCGTAGTACGCTCCTTACGAAAGTAAATGTAAATATAAATGCAAATATTGATTGAAAATCCAGTGTTATTCCTGTTGCCTGTCAGGACTGCTCCGTGTAGGCTGCTGTTTTCCCTGTAGTGAGAGAATAGTAACATGGTTTTGCTGCAGCACTGAGTATGAATAACACTGCTTGGCCTACCTGGAGCTGTACAATGAGATTATCCCTCTTCACTGGAGCTGTATGAATGAATCCTCTATGGCATGATGTAATGCATTTAGTAGTAGAAAGAGTCCCCAGTGTGATGGGCTGCACCTGCTGTGTGTGATTATGTGAGGGATGCTGTGGTCTGATTAGAAGCTGGCACTGTGTTTGGCAGACTGTGTGTGTGTGTGTGTGTGTGTCCAGGAGTCTTTCCTCTTGCTTGCTACTTGGCCAGAAAGAGTGTCCACAGTTGTACTCTGAATTCAATTGCATTTTATTCCCATATCTTTAACAAGTACATTTCCACAACAGTCAATAACAAACAGGACAAATATTAAATCCTTCACCTCTTGAAATATATCATTGGATTAGCATTGGACGTAACTGGAGATCTTCACTGGAAGTTGTTTGTGTGTTAACCATAAATATACACTTTTTTTTTAACAAAAATCATTGGGAAATATGATTTTTCCAGTTATATTCTCTCAGATTGACAACACAAAATTAGGTTAAGGTCATTATAAATAAATAGGAAGTAAACAAAAGACCCGAATATCATTCATTCATTCATTCATTCATTCATCTTCTACCGTTTTATCCGTTCTTCCCTCGGGTCACGGGGAGCCTGGGTCTATCTCAGGCGTCTATGGACATTAAGGCAGGATACACCCTGGATGGAATGCCAACCCATCGCAGAGCACACACACACACATTCACCTACACATTCATACACTAGGGACAATTTTTCCAAGGTGCCAATCAACCTACCGTGCATGTTTTAGACCCGAATATATTTCTGTTTATTAATTCCTTTGTGGTTGAATGAGGACAAATTTCCACATACATACTATAACATCTACTGGGATGTCTTAACAGAAGAGAGGAGATTATTATAACAGCAATTGGGGAGTAAATGAGGAATATTCAACAAGCACATTTGAAATCTTATAGTTAGGTGTTTACAAACTTTTCTCTGGATAGTGTGTGTGTGTGTGTGTGTGTGTGTGTGTGTGTGTGTGTGTGTTGTGTGTGTGTGTGTGTGTTCTATAGTGTTATGTTGCATTCCAGAAAGTATTTAATGGGATGGGGTAAATGATCTCAGTTTTTACTGTCTAATTGAATAACATTGTATAATCAGATGTAGATGTATGTAGGAATGGAGAGAAGATTTGCCAAATACCTTTTTGCCAATGTGGCTATTCTCACATATCATCAATGAAAATGAGGGTATGAGATGAAATGAGAGAAATGGTAATAATAGTGACCTTGTTTTAAATCAATGCTGGAATCACAAGTAGTTTACGTCTGAAGATTTTTAGGCAGCTGAATTTAGAATTCTGAGAAGAAATATTAAAAGATATTTACAAACAATGAGGGTTTCAGAGGCTTATATGATAAAATAATCTGATTTGCCTCAACTGCTTAGATTTAATCTTCATCCCTAAACACTCTATACTGGAACCAGTTGATCAAATCCGTCCTGACATGACAGAACACACACACAAACATACACACACAGCAAAATGGATTCTTTAGGTGAAGTGGATTCTATGCCTTAAGAAGTCTCTAAAAACATTGAATGAAGGAAGGGAGGAATGAAGACATTTATTGACATAAGATGAAATATGTAGAACAGTTAAATAGCACATATGCTTATATATTTATCTTATATTACAGATCTTTTTCTCATTTTTTTATATTTAATATCTTTTATTTTAAATGTTAAATGCACACTTGTATACATGTCTGTTTTACCCAACAGAGGTCTAATGAATGTAAAATACTTAATAAAATTTTCAATTTTATTGTTATATATTTTATTGGTATAAACTATTATTTTATATATTACTGAACCAAGCAGCAATTTTATTTAGGAATGTACAATTATTAAAATGTGAAATGTTGATGTTCACAAATATTAATAATAATAATAATAATAATAATAATAATAATAATGATGATGTATATATATATGGATATATATAACTCACTTCTTCATTCATTTAGTCCTTTCATCCTTTTATATTCTAATAATAATATTATAAGAATAATAATATGGTATTGATTTACAGAAGAAATTTTTTTGTCTAAATAATCAGAAATACAATGCTCTGATTAAATCTGGTTGGCTAGTTGTACACAACTCTAACAGCAGTGTAGTGAGTGAAGGTTTCAGTAAGAAGAAACTAAAAAAGAAAGAAAAAAGAAAGAAAAAATGGTTGGCTTTTAACCCGTAGCCTTTTTCTACAGAGATGTTTATTTAACATTTGTTTCACATTTGTAGACTCAGTCTTTCTGTGTCTGCATTATTCTCTGCAGTAAAGTGATTTCTGACAGGGAAGTGGAAAGCTTTGGCTTCTCAATATCATGACAAGCTGTGCTTATTAAGTGTTATTAACTTCCAGAGAATGAAACTGGACAATGGAGGCGATTTTGAGAGACGTACTGCTTATAACTGATAGAATGAAAGTCTATTAACTTGCAGACATTTCACATCACTATTAAAAATGCATCATTAAAATGATAAATGATATATTTGGTGGAATAAGAGGAGTAAAACATTTGTTGTCCATGTAGTTGAATAAGAAATTTAGAAAGGACATAGCATCACATCACCCTGTCTTGGATCATTATCCTGTTACACCACACCCAGTGCATGTAAAATATGTTGACTTTACCATATTACGCTAAATAGCTTCAGCCTAATGTTATAACATGTTTTATTAAGTCTCATGTCCTCTGAGAGCTGCATCACCACTCTTTTAGTATTAGCCTTTGTGGTTACATTGGGACCAGTGAAATGGTAGCTCTGGGGTTTTTCACCTCATTCCCCTGGGCCAGAGGGTGTGTGTGAAGGAAGACTTCCACAGCTGACCAGACTGCATATTTTAGACTTTAGGCCACCCAGGCAGTTTATTCAGAGAGCCAATGGAGATTATGTCCTGCATGATACCCTGTCATGCTGCTAGGCATTTTTACCCCCTTAACCACCAGGAGAAGTAAACAGCAAGATCGGAGGCAGGATGTTGGCTTGTCAGATCGTATCTGCACCGAAAAAAAAGTAAAATGAGCAATTTTCGAAATTACCACATTGTTTGAAGATATGGGATTTCGACTTGTTCACACAAACTACAGGGAAAAGCGGCACTTGAAAATAAGCGCTAACGAGCCAATCAGACCTTTTTTCAGATTACTGGGTGCATGTGCGGGGTGAAATTAGCCCTCACTAGTGTCTACATTTCCACAGATGCAGAACAAAGAGTAAATCCTGGGCAATTTTCTTAACAATAATCTTATAACAATAATCTTATAACAATAATCTTATAACAATAAGAACAATAATCTTCTCTTTAGTCTAACACACAGGAAATGGAAAGCGAGATGCGGTCATTTGTTACGGTAAAATATTTCACGAACTAAGACACATTCTTACCATAGAGAATACCGAATGTTTTATGGAATAACTGGATTATTTTAGGAAGTATCCTTTCCCCCACCCCCCACCACCCCCCCCACCTTTTTTAGTTACACCCCATTCTGTTAGCTTAGCTGTTGTATCTTTGATAGAAAATAATATCAGTAACGTTTCCTTTGTACACGGTCTATATCCCTGAAGCAGTGATATTATATGACAGAAAATATACAGAGGTGGAAAATAACGAATTACATTTGCTCGCGTTACTTTAATTGAGTTGTTTTTTGTGTACTTTTACTTTATAAAGTAGTTTTTAAAATATGGACTTTTACATTTACTTCAGTATGTTTTTTTAAATGTTGTACTTCGCTACATTTTAAATCATATTACTGAATAAAAAATCCCCGGAAGTCATTGCAATGGTCGATTGATGGGGGGGAATTCAAATGCGCTAAACTCACAGGAACGATGGAGACGGACAAAATAGATGCATTGACGCATCACATTCTTATAAAGCGAAATCCCTGGACATATTTAAGCGAATACTTTGAGTTCAAGTGCAAAATATGATAACACGGACAATGCAGAATTCAAATTAAAATTTTATTAGTCACATACACAGTCATACACAGTACGATATGCAGTGAAATGCTTTGGCAACTGCCCTGACCTTAAAACAAGACTATAAAAGTAATGATATAAAATAAAAAAATATAAATACAAATATAAAATAAAGACTTTTAAAAAGAAATCTATCTGTACAATAATATTTGTGCAAATATTCAGATGTGCAGTAGAGTGACATTTAAAGTGGCTTGTGTGTGTAATTAAGTGTCTTGTGTGTATCATGTCCATGAGTGAGCAGTGATCACGAGTGACCACTAGTATGGCGAATGTCCAGAGTGAGTGCAAGATGTGCTGATGTGCAAAATGGATCAGTACTGTCTGGTGTACTGATTAAGAGACCGTATTGCCCGCGGGTAGAAGCTCCTGGCCGAGGTCCTTCATGATCTCCCTGGCCTTGGTCCAGCACCGCTTGCTGTAGATCGAGTGCAGGTCAGGGAGCTCAGTCCGGGTGATGTGCTCAGCTGAACGCACCACCCTCTGTAGGGCTCGTCTGTCCTGCACGATGCTGTTCCCGAACCAGGTTGCGATGTTTCCCGTCAGGATGCTCTCTATGGTGCAGGAGTAAAAGTTCCTGAGCACCCTAGAGGGCAGTCTAAAGTCTCTTTGAGCTAGCTTTGAGCTAGAATTGAGCTAGCTTTATTTCCAGTGTCACAATTTAAGTGGCCAACCCGTTTTTTAAAATGTGCGTGTTCACTTCACTTTAGTTTAATACGGTCATTAAAAGTCATTTAAAAGTCATTTAAAAAGTCATAAAGTCATTTAAGCCAGCGTTTCTCAAATAGGAATATAAAATATATATAAAAATATAATGAAGCACATGTAGAGGTAAACCCAGAAGACCCCCCCCCAAGTACATTTTTAGTGAGCTACTTTTTCCTTCTACTTGATTAAATTTTTAGACTGGTATTTGTACTTTTTTTTTACTTGTACTTGAGTAAAATATCACGTAAGTAACAATATTTTCTGTTTGTTTGTCTGTTTTTTGTTGAAATTTTGCCAAATGACGTCACTTTGAATCTGGACTGAAGTTCAAATTGAAGCGCACCCGTTCAGCTTTACTTCAGTTAGTTTCAATGAATTCAGTTTTAACTGGATGAATCGTTTAAGATTTGTTGCATTTCATTCATTCATTCATCTTCTACCTCTATATCCCATCTTCCCTCGGGTTCCCTCGAGAGCCTGTGCCTATCTCAGGCGTCTATGGGAATTAAGGCAGGATACACCCTGGATGGAATGCCAACCCATCGCACATTCACACACTCACACACTCACATTCATACACTAGGGACAATTTTCCAAGGTGCCAATCTTGGACCGGGGAAAGGGGGGGGGGGGGTGGTGGGGGGGACCAAAGAACCCGGAGAAAAACCCCCTGAGGCACGGGGAGAACATGCAAACTTCACACACACGGCCGAGACGGGAATCGAACCCGGACCCTGGTGGTGTGAGGCAAACATGATTGCTGCATTTTTACGGATTCCAAATTATTCAGACACTTGAATGCACTGAATAATAATAAGCAGTCCATTGTACAAATGCTTCATTATCATTTCATTATAATGGCAATTATATGTTAATAATAATATGTTCACAACGTCCTCAAACCTACCACATGGGAAATTAGTACATTTTAATAGCACAGTTTTTACAGAGATATTAAAAGCATGGCGAAAAAAAGAAACATAACTTTTTTACCTACTTAAACACAGTTTTGAAGAACTATCTAGAATGTTTTTATATTAAAAAGAAACCCTGACCAGTATTGCAAGTATCAAGACAAAATGCTCCGCTTGTAATTTCCACGGTGACATGAACACATTAAATGATGGTGTTTTTCTTGGAAGCTGGAACCTATAACTCTCTATTCCAAAGCAATAAAAAAACAAACAAACAAACAAAATATCTCCAAGGAAAATTTAAAGTTTTGGCACAAAACACGCATCTAGACCAGAACACCTGGACACTTTGCAATAAAAGAAGCTTTCTGAAATGACGGATAACATGACAGACACGCTGGCACGGCTTCAGAGTTTCTCGTCGGAGCAAATATGTTATCGACACCTTCCAGAATGCGCAGATCCGAGCCAAATATTGCAAAAAGTCCTCAGACTATAAAAAAAAAACACGTTTGTATTCTTCATGGGAATGCTACTTAATCGACAGTTATACAATTTACTGTTGAGGCTGATGTGGATGATGTCATTATTACAGAGTGTAGGTTTAAAGCCTCAGTTGGCTGCAAGTGAAAGACAGCAGGACAGAACCATCAGCCATCAAGCACAGACAGCCTTCAATGTGATGACCTACAGGATCCAGAGTTCAGTGCTTCCCTTGATCAAGCCCCGCCCACTCATTCGAGCCTCAGCATGGGAAAAAAACCCTCCGAGATGCCAGTACTGATAGAAAACAGCACTGCTGCTAATTATCTGAACGAAAAAAAAAGAGAGACATGATTGAGGCGGGTTGCTAGAGTGAGGGCAGGTTAGACGATTACACATGCTTGAGCGGGTTCCATGCAAAGCGAGGCCTCGGCTCTGATTTCAGCATGGCCAAAAGTGCTGATCCCTTCCTCATGGGATTCTTGCATTCCGAGACATAAAGTCGGCCCAGTACCTTGTGGGCCTTACTGAGCCTGGACACTCTCCCAGAACCACAGAAGCTCACACACACATACACACAGATATACACACTTTACAAAATGATAGAGGTGGATCTGATATGCTGCTATATATTGTGAAGAAAGTAGCATGCATTGTCAGTGCTGGATATTTACACTATAGTCACCACAGTTTACGTTTAAATATTGTGATCAATAAAAAACTTTTTTACACCTGATATAACTCTTGTTTATCTTCTGGTATATGAAATGACCCCAGTTTGTAAAACTCCTATACTTGATATTTGGTGGGTAAAAGGGTGCTTTGCAATTTTAGTGTTTCTGTATTGCCTTCTCGTTTCCTTCCATCAGCATGGCTTTCCTGATGTTGCTCAGTGTGAGATGTAGAGAAAGGAAGAAACAGAGACTGAGCATGTGTGTGTGTGTGTGTGTGTGTGTGTGTGTGTGTGTGTGTGTTCCTCAGGGACTGTTCCCATTTATGTTTCACAGATTGTTTCCTTTTTACTTTCCGTACCAAGGCAGGTTGAATAAATTGCATCTGCCCTGTTCACTTACGACTGAAATGTTTTGCAAGTGAAAGAGAGAAAAAAAAAAACAACAAAAAAAAAAACAGGATGTGAATATCAACATCACTCCTACTCTCAGTGTTTTCAAATTTCTGCATTTACATTAAAGGACCACATGCTTATTTTTTCTGAGGTGCGATTTCACTCATTCGGTTTCAGTGGCAAGTTCTCAAGGTTTTGAATTTGAAAAGTTCTTTTTTTGCCATAAAAAATGATTTAAAAATAAGACTGAGAAGGTTGAGAAGCAGAAAGTTTGTAGAGTTTTTTTTTTTTTTTTAATATTGCTCAATATGCAAGAGAACGTAAGTGTCGTCTCAATATTTTTTTTTTCCTGTTCTCATTCGGATGTTAGTTTTGTGGTCAGGAGTAAACGTGAATATGCAGCAGCAGATGAAGTTACATTTTAATCTGTCAGTGTGGAATGATTTTTAAATCCTCTTTGTTAGAAATTCTTTTTTTGCCATAATTGAACCACAAACGAATACAAGAAATCCTACTGGTTTTTGTGTGTCTTTATCCGTCACTCTCTTTCTGAAAAAATCGGTTCATTCTAAACCCTAAATGTTTATTCGGAGTAGTTACTAAGCCACTCTATATATATATATATATATATATATAATATATATATTTATGGGGCACGGTGGCTTAGTGCTTAGGACATTCACATCACATCGCCAGGGTCCGGGTTCGATTGTGTGTGTGTGTGTGTGTGCCCTGTGATGGGTTTGGCATTCCATCCAGGTGTATCCTGCCTTAATGCCCATAGACGCCTGAGATAGGCACAAGCTCCCAAGGGAAGATCGGATAGTAGAAGATGAATGAATTAATGAATGAATAATATAGAATATATATATCTATATATATATATATATATATATATATATATATATATTAATTTTTTTTTTTTTAACAAGATCAGGCTTGTGATTGATACAAAGTCCATCACAGGGCACCACACACTCATGCTCCTAGGTCTTTATACTGGATATTCCATGTTTTGGAAGGTTTATGGATTTTACACAAAAGCCAGGGCAAATGTGAGCTCAGAGGTTAAGGAATTGGACGCTGGGCCGGAAACAGGTTCAAATCCCACCTCCAAGTTGTCCCTAGTGTGCCCATGAGCAAGGCCCTTAAACCTAAATTGCTCAGTTGAAGGCTGCTCTGGATAAATGCCAAATGTCATGAATGGAAACGAATCTGAACACAGGATTGCTTTTGGAATTTGTATTTGTTTTTGGAAGTTATTCTGCTGATTATAAGAAGACACAACATTAATATAAATAGCCAATAGGCGCACTATAGTCGCTTTTTTAGACAATAAAATAGAAACAGAAATGGATCATAATAGCAAACATGATAGTAGAAAATCAGAAGAGCGAAAGAGAGAGAGACCCGAGAACGATGGCTGGTTGATGCGTTTGTCAGACTGCACACAAACACGGTCGGCTGTGATAACAAGCACTCATTAGTGCACAGCGTCTCACTGCCGAATCACTTTGCCAAAGACACGAGGCACAAAGATTCTTCATGTCCCATACAGCAATACTCCCTAATCCTCCTCACCACTTATTCTTTCCTCCGACTTCACAAATTCTGGGGTTTACGATCACCACACACACACACACACACACACACACACACACACACACATACACACGAGTGCACGCTACTGTGTGTCTCTCTCTGACACTGTTGTAATGATGCTTCATTATCGACAGCATCTGCAAGGTCTGAAACATGAAACAAGCTGTTGATATTTACCTGCAGCACATCTAACAAGAACATACCGGCTCATTTACCACCTCCATTCAACAGTGCATCAAGCTAACGCTGCTAACAGTTAATGAAAGGGCGATCACAGCATCCCCGGTGTCCAAAACACACTTGGACTCATGACAAATGAACAGCAGTAATGACATAAAGTAAACAGCAGGTCAAAGGAATTTGCACATCTTTTGAAATGCCTAATGAAATGCCAATCACATCTAATCTGAATTTTAATGAAGGTCAAAAATGAAACTGGATTACGGAGTTGAAATATGTGTTGGATTTTATTTAGTTAGAGAAGGGTTTGGTCAATTATATCTCTAACAGTATTATCGTTAGCTTGCAGTGAAGCTTTTTCGCTTACAAATTTCTTTGTTTTCCTTTGTTTTCATGCACTTCACACTCTTTTTTTTCCATTTCACAAATAATTAAGGTAAGGGGCATGGTAGCTTAGTGGTTAGCACGTTCGACTCACACTGCCAGGGTCCGGGTTCGATTCCCGTCTCGGCCATGTGTGTGTGGAGTTTGCATGTTCTCCCCCCCGTGCCTCAGGGGTTTTTTCTCCGGGTTCCCCCGGTTTCCCCCCGGTCCAAAAACATGCACGGTAGGTTGATTGGCACCTTGGAAAAAACTGTCCCTAGTGTATAAATGTGTGTGGAAAAATGATGTGCCTGGTGGTGTAATTCTTAAAAGTAATAGTGTAATATATATATATATATATATATATATCCACAAAAGTGAATGATAGGTAGGGATGTTAAAGTTAATATGTTATTAATACATTAACGAAAATTCACTTTAAAGGCACTCATTTTATTAACACCGTGTAATTCAGTGCATCCGCTCATGCTTCCTAAATTTCCCCAAATTACGCCTACTACATTTACATTTACAGCATTTGGCAGACGCCCTTATCCAGAGCGACTTACAACTGAGCAGTTGAGGGTTAATGGCCTTGCTCAAGGGCCCATTAGTGGAAGCATTCCCAAATCCATATTACGGAAGCGCATTGCATTCCCAAATCCACATTACGGAAGCGCATTGCATTCCCAAATCCACATTACGGAAGCGCATTGCATTCCCAAATCCACATTACGGAAGCGCATTGCATTCCCAAATCCACATTACGGAAGCGCATTGCATTCCCAAATCCACATTACGGAAGCGCATTGCATTCCCAAATCCATATTACGGAAGCTAATTTTTCTTTTGTGAATGCAATGCGCTGCCAAAAAACCTAAACGTATCACCAGTTTATATGGAAAGCAACCGGAACATAAAGGAGCCGCGTTTTTACAATTAAAACAACCGCTAAAAAATTAACTTTGAAATTAACAAGAAATGAATGCACTAATAAGATATTAATATTAAAATAATAATTTATAGAGTAAAATAAATATTAATTAATCAATAATTTTATTAAAGGGAGAGATATTGAGAGAATTAGAAACATACATGGAGAACATACAGTTAATCACAAGTTAGCTGATGGCAATCGTTTGATTAATCGCGATTAAATATTTGAATCGATTGATACATATACATATACACTAATACACACATATACATGATACACACATGAAACATATACAGTAATTATATATATATATATATATATATATATATATATATATATATATATATATATATATATATATATATATATATAGTGTGTGTGTGTGTATATGTGTAACATAAATTAAACATAAATTAAAATCCATTCATTTTAATTCAAATTGTTGCATTTAATTAACTCTTTCCAGTTCCAATTCCAGGGCTGTGGATGTCGTGCATCTTCCTGAAAACATTGTGCTTGGTGAGAACACACCCTGAATGTGATGCTAGTCTATCGCTGGCACACTACCACACACACATTCAAATATGGAGATATTGTGGCGTTACTAATATACATATGTTTTTGTGTGGTTGGAAGGAACATGGGAAACCTGGAGGAAAAAGAAATCTTATAGAACGCGAGGTAACCGGTAAAGAACCAGCAAAGAACTGGGGTCCCTACCCTGGATCACCATGCCAATCACTGTAAATTATAATTGCGCATAATTATGTAGGCGCATGAATCACGCCACATGATTAAAGATCAAAGGATTTTTAAAACCACCTAAACATCGGAGGACTATAAGTATTAAAAATAAAATTCGCCGTGGCGTCTGTGCTATGGTGCTAAGATAATTAGCCCTGTACCAACACAACCAGTAATCCCAGATATTTATAGTGAGAATGACAAATGGCAGGGGTGGAGAGAATAACTGAGAACAACTCAACCATTTCACTAGAGTACTTAACGATCCTTAAGCCCAATTTGTACAAAAACAATTTCTTCTAGGAGTAACGATGAAACCCCTAGGAGAAATAAATATATATATATATATATATATATATATATATATATATATATATATATATATATAATCTTAACTCGGTCGTCAGTTCAAAGACATACCGGCCATGTTAATTGCATTGCTGTTGCTACATGCCATCTTCCCGAGTGCAATCCTGTGATATCCCAGGATGCCACGTGCTCTCTATATTAGGTTCGCTTGTGTGAGGAGAGTTTGAAGATTGACAAGCAGCCTCATGGCTGCACATGTCTCTGGAGTTATAAACAACTGTTCGTGCATTTATTTTTGGAGCGCAAGTACACGACCTCCAAACTTCAAAGCCGAGCAGCGGTGTATATACCCAGCTGTAGAAGGTGGGCGTACGTGCAATGTGTCATATGGTTTACATGCAATGTTGCCATGCTTTTCTGGCCCTGAATTTATTTCCACCTTCGTATCCAGACGACTTGTTTTCCTAAAACCCATGATGAAGGCAGACTGTTTACGGGCTCACTGGTGAAATCGAATCCAATCGAATAGCCTTTATATGTCACATATACATTACAGCACAGTGAAATTCATTCTTTCTTCGAAGCTTGTTTGGGGACAGAGCGCAGGGTCAGCCATAATACAGAGCAAAGAGGGCCTTGCTCAAGGACCCAAGGGTGGCAGCTTGTCGATACCGGCGCTCGATCCCCGACCTTCCAATCAGCCCCAAACAAACCACTGAGCTACATCCGTCTCTCCCCTATAGGTGTATGGCAGTGTTGTTGTTTTTTATCGCCCTTGCAGCTTGTTTCCCAGGTAGAAAAGCGCTTTGAAAAGTGTACATTGAATATTATTTGTTGATGCTAAAGTGATTTTTAATACCATAATGATAAAAAAAGAAAAATAACATTTGTCTTTTAGGTGTTCATTTAATACAGAGATCTCGTCAGCATCAATCATTTCTTTCTAAATCTCTTCTAACCTTTGAATCACTTCATGATGCCTGTACTTATCTCGCTGCTTTTCTTGAATCCACTTCTCTCTGCTCTACGGCTCGGCTGTCCCAAAGGAATGCTTACCGAGCCAGAATTGTAAAAAAAACACAAAAAAAAATAGAGAAAAGGATGGAGAGAGAGAAGAAAGAAAGCAAGATGAAAAGATAGGGAAAGCTATGAATCATGCAGGTGAGAGAAGAAAAAAAAAACAAGAATGGCTTGAGATTTGGTACTAGGGAGAAGGTGAGAGATAGAGGTATTCTTTTTACCCCTATGGCCTTTCAGATCTATACATGCTCATGTTACCCAGTGGTCATTGGCAACTTCAGAAATTTCATTTCTTCTTTTTCTTCTGCTTCAATTCGTACCCGAGGCCTTTATTTCAGTATTCCATATTATCTCCTTGCTTTTTTTTTTTTTTTTTGCTCAACACAATGGAAATATTTAAGCAGCATGCCAGCGACTGTGACTTTTACAGAAGTTTAAATGAAAAATGGAAACATGTGGCCTTATAAGACCATCTCATTTCTCTGCAGTTGTTGTTTGCTTTGGTGCATGCTAATGAGTGTTCTAGCATTTGAACCATTTTGCTAGCTAGTGTGCCAAACCTACTCGCATATTCTCTGCAAGACATAGCGTGAGTGTGTGTCGCAGAATTATTTCCCAAACAGAGCACAAAGCAGAGATTCGCTTCATTTTTATTGGTATAGTGCCGCCTCAAACAGTCTGAAAGCAGCTTTTCACAGATGATGCGTAAAGTAAAAATGAAAAAGTTGGTTCTTTATAGATGGAATAAGGAAGAAACCTTGCGAGGAACCAGGGGGAAAGAGGGTACCTATCCTCTTCTGGGAGATACTTAATGTTCGTTTATTACAGCGAAACCTTTCAGAGATGATCAAATGTAAAGTAAAATGCAGACTTGGGTCAGTGGAGTCCCAATTCATCTTCGAAGCTTCCGAGTGGCTCTGTAATTTCTCGAATCACCAGGCCGTCGATGAGAAAAATTTGAGCAGAGTGGTCTCTAATTGAAGAGAACACCATCCAGAGGCTTGGATTCACTAATAATAACCATAAACCATAGCTATTTGTCCATAGCTATTTGTCCATAAATGTATTAAAATAAGGTGCTAATTTAAGGTACATTTAGAACACTTAAATATATGCAATAATTAACATAAGCACATGTCAAAACCCAAACTACTTTACATTAATTTGAGTAAAAGAGTGTAGTCAGTACTTCACCTTTACCAGAGTATATTAAAACATGTGTATCTCTACTTCTACTGAAGTAAATGATGTGTGTACTTTTGCTACCTCTGTCTGACAGTGACACTATCCAATTGTAGACTGTCTATGACATAGTAGTCCACATTTATTTTCATTCATTCATTCATCTTCTACCGCTATATCCGGTCTTCCTGGGAGCCTGTGCCTATCGCAGGCATCTATGGCAGGATACACCCTGGATGGAATGCCAACCCATCACAGGGCACACACACGCACACACACACACACACACACACTCACATTCACACACTAGAGACAATTTTCCAAGGTGCCAATCAACCTACCGTGTCATGTTTTTGGACCGGGTGGAAACCGGAGAACCCGGAGAAAAACCCCCTGAGGCACGGGGAGAACATGCAAACTCCACACACATGGCCGAGAAGGGAATCGAACCAGGACCCTGGCCGTGTGAGACGAACGTGCTAACCACTAAGCCACCGTGCCCATATACATTTATTTTTCTTTTTTAAATTATCAACAGTCAACAGTAATAATATCAAAATAATACATATAAACACTTTTAAATCTTTAGAATATAACAGAATAACCTTTATTTGTCATATATACATTACATCACAGTGAAATTCTTTTCTTTGCATATTCCGGCTTGTTGTTTGGTAGCTGGGGTCAGAGCGTAGGGTCAGCCACGATACGGCACCCGTCGAGCACAGAGGGTTAAGGGCTCAAGGACCCCAAGGGCGGCAGCTTGGCGATACGGGGGCTCGAACCCGATCTTCCAATCAGTAACTCAGCACCTTAAACCACTAAGCTACACCCCTTAAAAGATCAATCCAGTTGTTATTCATTTTATTTGTAATGAGAATTGTTGTATTAAATTAACTATATTATATATCGGAGGAAAATATGAGGAATTTCACTGGTGCTATATATTCATATATATATATATATATATATATATATATATATATATATATATCTATATATATAGATATATATATATATATATACCATTATATATATACATTATATATATACATTATATATTCATATATATATACATTACTGGTAAATGTAGTAACCCCGAGTCATATTTAAAAGATGATTAATTCACATGGGACAGGCTGTGTATTTATGCATATTCCATTGTGAGCTCTGCTATATTTACATTTCTGTCACAGGCTGATTGTCCTCTCCCTTTTTTGTCTCGTGTCTTATCCTCAGCCACCCTGTCTGTCTAGTTATAAAATCTCCCTCTCACTAGGAGGTCCCTTTAATTAAATCTATCGTGGGGGGTTGGCCAAAAAAAAAAACGCAGAGGGAAAATGTCCCATTAATCAAACAAACCTAGTTCAGAACTGGTGTTTTAACTCCAGCTCCCCCCTCCCTCACTCCCTCCCTCCCTCCCCCCTTCCATCCCCATTTGTTCATTCTGTCTTTTGTCTTTCTCTCTTTGCCATTCTTTTTTTTTTTTTTCACTGCACCTCTTAGATGTATGCTCTTTCACTTTCTGTCCCTCTCACTAATACACATGGTCTCCTTAGGTTTATCTCCAGGCTTATGTTGTTTTTCCACAGAGAGGTTTAAACTGCAGGATTTCAATTTTTCCATGCCCAGACAGGTCACATGCTGGATTTTTTGAACGTTAACATACAGTTTGAAAACACCGCAGTCATATTTAGGAGTGTTCGCACTTCCTACCACAAGCTTTATAACTCTACAGTTTATAACTCTAATAACTCTAAGAGTGAAAAAACAACAACTTTTGATTATCAAGCTTTTACACACCTACAGAACACACTGTACTGAGGAGCTGATGATATATATACGGATGAGTGTTTTTCGGGACAGTATGTCCTTCCCACAAAAAGCACAAATGATGCAAATTTTCCAGGTCCTGATTGAAGACAAACTGGTTAACTCGGGTGAATCCACAATAGATTGGCAGTGAGCATTAAAACATTAATACATTTTAATTTCAACATTGAATCTAAGGACGCAAAATAGGTTTTACAGATTGCATTGTGTTATCATTGTGTTCAATAATAGTTTTTTATTAAAAATGAAATGTGAGCATGTTTTAGCAAAAATGTCATTTTGATTTTCCTTTTCCAAGCTGCTCAAAACCCCAAAGATGTTTATTTTTCTGCGACATGTAGTATTTATATTTGCTGCTCAAGTCACAGACAATGAACAAAATGCGTCAGGCATACTTACAAAAGTCTTTTTTTTTTCAAAAGTGTGATTACAATCGCTTGATCTATCAGCCACGAATGATCCCAAGAAGGATGGCGTAAATCACACACATGCGAGTGTATACGGCTTGTAAAGTAAATGATTGGAAACTGCACAACTTGCATAACTAACTCAGAGTTTCCAAGAAATGTTCCGTTGCTGCTTAACCCACATTTGGACACCTCCTTAAATCAGAAAGGTTTAAAGAGTCACGGCCGGCGGATTTTTACAGCGTGTAAAAACAGTCGGGATGAGTTGGTTGGGGCGTTGGTACAGGAGAAGGTGTTTGGCTCCCGTGTGGAGGGCATGACAGTGAATTTGATGTGTGACTGAAGAGCTGTAAGAACTGATTTCCCCTCCATGTTCCCTTGCCTGACTTTTGCCTTCTGAAAGGAGCTCCATTGTGATGGGGCTTCATGTCACGGTGCTGGGGGCACGGAATGCCCAGGCACCTTACAAAGACGTTCCTGTTCACATTAACCCCCTCCTCCCCCCCTACTCCCCTCCACTCCCTTCTTCATTTTCCCCCTTCCTTCTCCTTCCCTCTTTCCTGCTCCTTTTTTCAGTGTCTACCTCCGTCTCTCCCACACCCCGTTCTGGGCTGGGGCCTGGACAAATACAGCCTAAGTGATAGATGTGTTCCGTTACATGATCCATGCCGCACTCGCTCACCATGATTAGAGGGGGAGATCAGACACAAAAAAATGGGGAGAGAGACAGACAGAGAGGCAAATCAAAGAGAACAGGCAGACAGATAGCGGACAGGAATGTAAGAGGAAGTTCAGATTTTGGCCAGTGTTCTCTTATGTCTTTCAGTAGTCTGTTCTTAGATGTACATTAGATACAGAAAATATGACAGTATATATATATATATCCATGATCCATGCCGCACTCGCTCACCATGATTAGAGGGGGAGATCAGACACAAAAAAATGGGGAGAGAGACAGACAGAGAGGCAAATCAAAGAGAACAGGCAGACAGATAGCGGACAGGAATGTAAGAGGAAGTTCAGATTTTGGCCAGTGTTCTCTTATGTCTTTCAGTAGTCTGTTCTTAGATGTACATTAGATACAGAAAATATGACTAGTATAATATAGATATATATAGATATATATATATATATATACTGTATAATATTATATCTATATATCATAGATATAGATATATATATATATATATATATATATAATATATATATATATATATATATATATATATATATATATATACAGTACTGTGCAAAAGTTTTAGGCAGGTGTGAAAAAATGCTGTAAACAAAGAGCTGTAAACAAATAACTCTGTAAACAAATAACTCTAAGAGGGAAAAATACCCTCTTAAAGAATGCCTTCAAAAATTGAAGTGTTAATTATTTACTTACATCAATGAATGAACTGCAGTGAATGAACAAAAGAAAGAAATGGAAATCAAATCAATATTTGGTGTTACTATCTTTTTGAAGAAGTAGAAGTAGTGGAAGTGACGGCACGACCCCCACAGAGTCCTGATCTCAACATCATGGAGTGTGTGTGGGATTCCATGAAGAGACAGAAGGATGTGAGAACGTCTACATCCACAGAAGATCTGTGTTTACTTCTCCAAGATGGAACAACCAACCAGCCGAGTTCCTTCATAAACACTGTGTGTAAGTGTACCTAGAAGTGAATTACTGCTGTTTTGAAGGTAAAGTGTGTTCACACCAAATATTGATTGATTTCCATTTCTCTTTTCTTCATTCACTGCATTTCATTCACTGATGAAAGTAAATAATTAAACACTTCCATTTTTGGAAAGCATTCTTTTTGTTTACAGCATTTTTTCACACCTGCCTAAAACATTTTCACTGTACATATGGATATATAGTATATATATATGTATATATTATTATATATTATATCTATTAAATATATTACTAATCATATATATATATATTATATATATATATATATATATATATATATATATATATATATATATATATATGTATATATTATATATATCATATATATATATATATATATATATATATATATATATATATATATATATATATATATATCATCTATAGCATATATCTCTCATTATCCTTATTATATATATATATATCATATATATATCTATATATATATCTATATATATATATATAGAGGAAAGCTGTAGAATTTTTTAACATTTGGAAGTTATTTAAAAAAAATCCTAGGGATCAGCATGATGGTGGGAATTGCTACAATATGGCACTGTGGCAAACACTGTGCTGAATATTTCTGCCATTAATCAAGTTAATTCTGCAAAGTTGTGGTGAACCACAAGACACCAAACAGATCCAGCTCAGAGGCAAAAAAAAAAAAACACATTGGCTCTGCTGATGAATGCAGTGGTTCTGATGTTCTCAAGAATGAGAAGAGACACACAAGGCTGGGTCAGTGGTTTCTATTTTTTTTCTTCTTATTTAGACTTCTGTTTCACCCCTAATTCTACATTTTACTTCCCAAGACTCCAGCTTTTTTTGTCGCAGGCTTGTATAGTGGAGCTTTGTGAGTAAATAACAGGGCTCGGGATGTGATAATAAATAAATATAGAAATACCCAAACATACTTCCTAGACTATCTGGATGATTGACTTGGATCAATTTCATAGGGAATATGCATATGATCATATGCTAAAAATATTGTTTAAAAAAAAAAAAGACTCAGTAAGTGTTATGCATAAATGCAGTTTGTGATCCCAATTTGTGGCTGTGACCCGTGGCTCAAACTCAAAACAAAATTATCTGTTGAAAAATCCAGCCTTTCATATGATTTATTATTAGGTAAATAAATTGCTGAAAAAATGTGGACAGATGTGGACAAATTGGAGAAAGTTATTCCCTCACTCACTATATTGAGCCTTTTTTTTTTCAACACTTGGCTAGCTTATAAACAATTTATTTTGCTGTGGATTCTTAATTTCTGCAGTTGCTTTCTGTGGACTGTTGCCTCGACTTTCAAATGGGTGTTTTGTTGGTGCTTTGGTACACTATATATTTGTTTATCATCAAAAACATATTTATCATCCACACATGTTCTTCTTAAAGAGCCAATATCCTCCCTCTCTCTCTCAATGTCACACACACACACACATACACACACACGCACGCACAAATGTACACAATATACATTACCCAAACATATGCCTACTCATTTCGAAGCCACCCACTAAACCTCAAGTTGAAATGCACACATACGCACACAGACTCACAAATCATCCAAAAACTCAGCTACTTTGTTTGCACAGTTGCTGAGTGTGTCAACTTTTCCGTCCACTGGCCACACTGTCTCCACTGATGAGAACTGGTCACTCTGAGGTGTTTTTAAATCATGTGGAAAAGGACAGCTAGGCAGGAGTGGGTTTGTGTGTGTGTGTGTGTGTGTGTGTCAGCATGGTCTAAGGTCCATGCTAGGATGGAGATGCTTATGCATGCGCCTCTATTGCCAGACAACCCCCCACACACATGCACACACAAACCAACTATCTTTTATCGTAAATTCCGGACTATAAAGCGCACCTTCATATAAGCCGCATCCGCTCTATTTAAAAAAAAAAACCAAAATAATAATAAATAAGCCGCACCTGCATACAAGCCGCATCCGCTTTTGAATTGTAAATGTACATGTATGTACCTAAATAGATCCTTTCCTAACCTGTATTTTAACACGGTGTAACGGTGGACGCTGCACAGAGACGCGAGAGATCCGGAATTCGGATAGATCCGGAATTCATACAAAACAGGATTTATTAGAATAAAGAACTCAGGAGACGCCGCTCATACGGAGCGGCCAGACAGGCTAGGGAGCCTTGCGCTCTGCGCGCCGTGGTACCGGAGAGCGGAAGTCCGGGAATCGGGAACAGACAAAGGTTAGGCATAAACATATATCGAGCGTCCGTGTCCGCGACACTAGGTATGTGCTACGAGCCCGGACGGGGATTGTAGGGTGAACAGGGCTTATATCGGGAGAGGGAAAATCAAGAAAAGCTTAGGCGGATTTCTGTGTGTGTGTGTGTGTCTGTGTGTGTGTGTGTGTGTGTGTGTGTGTGTGTGTGGGTGGGGAAAAGAGCAGGGGAGGAGAGAGAGCACTGAGCAGAAACTTTACTGATTAAAACGGGACAGAACCAAGAGAAAATAAGCGCTATTTACAGTATTTATCTTCATTTCTCCTGTGTGTGAAATGACGTCACCTTAACCTTGTAAAGATAGAGTTTGTCCTCCTTCTATCCGTTTCTACCCACTTATATCTGCTAAAGAGGAACTAGCGCATTCTTCTTCTTTGCATTTATTTTGTGTTAGTTTTGATTTTAATTCCGGTTAGAGCCCCTAGCGGTCGGGAAAAAATCTGCAGAATAGCTGCACCTTATTATTAGCCGCATGGTTCAAAACCTAGGAAAAAAGTAGCGGCTTATAGTCCAGAATTTACGGTATAGTATATATTTTGTGTGTGTTTGTATATATATATATATATATATATATATATATATATATATATATATATATATATATATATATATATAGGGGCACGGTGGCTTAGTGGTTAGCACGTTCGCCTCACGCTGCCAGAGTCCGGGTTCGATTCCCGTCTCGGCCATGTGTGTGTGGAGTTTGCATGTTCTCCCCGTGCCTCAGGGGGTTTTTCTCCGGGTTATCCGGTTTCTCCCCCGGTCCAAAAACATGCATGATGGAAAACTGTCACTAGTGTATGAATGTGTGTGTGAATGTGAGTGTGTGTGTCCTGCGATGGGTTGGCATTCCATCCAGGGTGTATCCTGCCTTAATGCCCGTAGACGCCTGAGATAGGCACAGGTGACCCGAGGGAAGATCGGATAAAGCGGTAGAAGATGAATGAATGAATGATATATGCCTATTCATTTTGGTGTATTATATGGTGTATATATTTGGTTTTATCCATAACTCTGACACTACCAATCACTGTTTTGAGAGTTTCACTAATATTACTCAACCGCTTTGATACTAAACTACTTGTTATATGTTATATGTGTATATTTGATGTTCACTATAGAACAAAATTATCAATAACCACCGGCGTTTGGTATTTATAGGCCGGCAGTTAAAATCGATTTGAAAAAGATCGATTTTTACACCGTCATGCATGTTTTGTTTAGTTTTTTGCCTGTACATTGCATGTCAAAAGTCAAACTGCCCACTTAACAGGTTATACGAATGCGGCAATAGACACACA
Source organism: Kryptopterus vitreolus (assembly GCA_030449085.1). Lineage (NCBI taxonomy): Eukaryota > Metazoa > Chordata > Actinopteri > Siluriformes > Siluridae > Kryptopterus > Kryptopterus vitreolus. The sequence continues at coordinate 6,106,972 of JACRUU010000011.1, read as the reverse complement.
AAAAGCATGCACAATAATAAACGAAGCGGATATGCACAAATACACCTATGAACTCTGTTGCATGAGTAAAAGCCCACATAAATATACATACAGCTACACAAACACAGATAAATATACAGACGTTGACTCTGAATAGATCTTCCCCTGAAAGGTTTTCATAGTAGTTTTGTCTATGTATGTGTGTATGGTGGTGGTGGTGAGGTGGTCATTGATACAACAAACATGACCAGAATTTTCAGAGAATGGGACTGATTTATTTATTTATTTATTTATTTTGAATGCATTCATTTGTATGAATATTAATGTGTATGGTAATAGTGGGTCCTCACATTTTATACTAACAACACTAAGTATACTACTCTGTGGGTCTGTGTATATTTGTGTATCCACGCTACCTGCTCTGGCGGTCAGACAGGAGTGCAATATTCCAGGCATTTCTCGCTGTCCTGCTGAACATTCCTGCAGACAGCTGTGCACGAAACAACATCCTGCTCTGTCTGCCTAAACCACGGCCGCCTTCCCCTGCTCACCCACGCTGCATTTCAACCCAAATTTTTTGAAGAAAATGTACTGCACTAGACTCTAACACTAATGCCCGAGCCATAGCTTTCTTTTTTACGTTCTGGATAAAGGACTGCCTGAAGGATAATCTATTTATTAATAAGTATGTTTCACCGGGGACTTGTTGGTTTTTAACGCTCATTTAAAACACTACATAAATCTTAAGGACCGTCAATTCAAATGAGTGTTTAAGGTTCACTGTGTTTACTTTCCTAGGTGAAACGTACAAAAGTATGTACCCCGAGCCTTGAAGGTGCCATTGTAGAAAGGAAGCAATAATGTCGTTAAGTAGCTTTTTATTTTTTATTTTTATGAGGGCTAATGATTGAGCTTTGGTGATCTGGATGCCTGCTTAGGTAGAACAACCATACAAAGCATGAAAACGTCTCAGCACAAAATATGTCCCAATATAGGGAGAGGTAAGTAAATCCATCGGCCAGAGCAACTTTCAGCGATTACGTACTGACGCTAGTGATCTACTATTAATGAGGACGTTCTCATTTTCTCCTGAGCTCCGTTTTACAGGAGTGTAATTACTGCTTGTTGAGTTTCTTTTCAACAGGATATCATTACGTCGCCCATTCTTGATTTTCTGCCTTCAGTCTCGACCACCCGAGTCTGTTCCTTTAGTGGCCATGACGTCATGAGGAGGAAAATGGCATGCATGGGTGACGCGGTGCATGGCTGAAAAAATACAGATGTTCATAAATAAGCATATAATTCATATTTTTACACCTTTCTGTGTGTGCTGGCTTTATGTTGTTTGTGTAAATATGACAGGATGAGCAGTATAGAGATGGTGGGTGTGTATACTGGTACATTTTTTTTATTTTATGACTAATGTGCATGTGTGTGTGTGCCAAGGTTCTGTAGTGACAATAGTGTGTGTGTGTTTGATATGTTTACGTACATCTGTGTATGTAAGAGTGCCAGAAAATCACACACACCGCTGTTTAATACCATTACGGGACAACAGTGGCAACATGTTATACTGTACATACCTATACTGTAAAGGCAGTTATTCATTAAACATTTTTTGAGCATTGTTTTTGGACTGGTCTACAGCTTGCAGTCATTAATTACTGTGAGAGCTTTATTTTCATACTGCACTCTGGAGATTTCTTTTCCACGATTCTTTCAGAGCTTTATTTGAAACATAAAGTTGTACCGCTACATATAAGTTTTACTCGTCCTCTGTGGCTATATCTATGGCAACAGAAAAATACTTAGCTGAGATTTGGCATGTGGTAGGAGCTGCGTATAAGAAAAACAGACCCGGCGCAATTTTTCTTGAGCGCCATCAGCTCTGAGGTTGCACTAAGGGCTTCTGTATTGTTGTGGCCCGTTCCTGTCTTCACATCACTTCGCTCGCAGCATGTGTCGCTTGTGTGATTAATGCGCCGTCCTGCCGTTGATGGCGCACGGACGATGGATTCTTATTTATTGTCTTTCAACAAGAGAGGTGTACACGGCATCTGTAACGCACGATGGCTTTCAGTCGGAAAGCCGACTTTCACCCCATTCTATGTTGCTCAACCCATACGGTAGAAAAACAACGGTTCTCGAAAGCACAGACGCTCTAGAACGCTGGATCTAGCAGCTTTGAAAACGGAACACCCGAGGACGTGCAATCAAACTGCAAGAATGTCTGAGCACAGAGACAGCAGCCATTACCAGATTCCGGATGGAAACCCTCTGAGCAAAACTGCTACATAAACACATTATCTGTCATCACAGAAATATAGCTGTTCATAGGCATTTTGAATGGCCGTAAATAATTTTTTTTATTTTTGTCGAAAACTTTAGTGCTCCTGTCTTCAAAAGGCTCCATGCAGGTCGCCCGGTGTAGCACAGCTGTCCAATAAGCCGTTTATTTTCATGCGAGTAGCATGCAGTGTATGGTGTTAAGGCTCTGTTTCCCTTGCTACGCAGCAGGAGGCCCCATCACGCCTGACTCCACACACACACACACACACACACACACACACACACACACACACACACACACACACAGCTGCAGCTGCTCAATATATACTTGAAGACACGGCCAAGCACATAAGTCACTCTGGGCATTTGTGCCCCCTGGTGGAGAATATAATTACTAATTGCTACATGCTGAAGGTCTGCAAATGTATTATCAGCCAAGTCTCACTATACAGTCAACAGAACAAAGAATTTTTAAGCTACACTGGAGCGACACTGGAAGGTGTCAGAATTGAATTTTAACATAGAGAGTAGTGAATTTTCTTCCACCCTAAGACCCCTCTCGTTTTATCGCCGCAACTGTAATGCCTCGCCTCGAGTACCCGTTGTAATTACTATAGCTCGCTTGAAGTGGAACCGAATTAGCCAAGAGACCGCGTGAGACCTCCGGATCGCTCTAGAGTGTTTTGGATGAATTCAAGCCGCCCTGTAGAACTGGGTTGGGGAGAATGGGTTTTGGGGAATTACAGCCACAAGGACGATGTTCCTTTCAATTTCAGTTCATCATTTTGGAGTCGTAAAAAAAAAAGTAAAGTAAAGCTTTCTGCAATTTTAATCTTCGATAGTTGGTAGAGGAAAAGGATTTCTATTACTAAGCTTTTAATATTCTGTGGGATGCTTGGATATGCTATAAAATGTTTTCTGACTAGCTTTATAAACCATTATAATCACCTTTCCATATAAAAAGCAGAGCATTTTAAGAGGCGGAGCGATATATTTGGACAAAAGAAAGTATTGCTAGTTTAAATGAAAACCTGTAGTGTTGTGCTTTATATCGTGCTGAATTTACATGCACAGTGTATATTTAATGACTTTTTGCTCTGTATTTTTCCCTAATCTGCCTTCCAGGATGTGCGCTTTTGTGCAAAATTCATCACCAGCACTTTGAAAGACACTATTTAATTATACTGGATATTATATAAGAATATATTATTGTTATTATGTTTTTATTCAAACATGATACTGTATATAACTGTATATTACCTTGCGTGTCCATTTTAACGGCATTGCCTGCAATAATTAGCAATAATGGTGCATAGCAGATTCACGGAGAGTAGCGTTAGTCTCTAATGATGCAAGATTACTGGTACTCTTGCATCACCCGAGTCACACCTTTGAAGCGTTTCCTGCATCCAGATGGGTGGAAGTATTCTTTGGCCTTCTAGATTTTGCTTCAATAGCTTTACTTCCGCACTTTAACATATATATCCCTCAATAATAAAGCATATATCCAGACCTTAAATTATGAGGTTAAGGGTCTACAGTGCACAAAGTACTGAAGTACTGTTATTTGTCAAAAATGCATGATTGTAATGTACAAGCTCAAGAAATATAGTCCATGATAGATTATATATATGTTTTTTTGTTGCCCATACCACAAATCTCTATGATTTATAGCCTGTAAATGAGATGCACTTGGTTAACAGCATAGCTGTCATTGAGTTGGCTGCCACATGAGTAGTTGAAAAGTAAATTGAAAGCAGGCCCTGCATTTGCTTATCTTGATCATTTGTTATAGTCAGATACACCTCCAGCTGTCCCGACGGCAACATTTAAAGGGCTCATGAGTAGTGCTTTCCTGGGAAAGTCACGCTAAACCTTCCACAATAAGAATAATAGGCTTGGTGGTGACATTATAGCAGTATATATATATATCTCTATATATATATATATATATATATATATATATATATATATATATATATATATATATATATATATATATATATATATATATATATATATATATATATATATATGGGATTGTACATATGTGTATGTACAGTTCCTGCCAACTTATGGAAAAGTGAGAGTCTTTTATCAGGATCCAAACATGTGTTTCCAATGGACTTGAAAGCAGTAACTACACATGTTCGGGTGCCAAAAAGCAGACTCTTTATTTGAGCAGCAATTTTATCTATTACCAAAAAAAAGAAGCTATTTATTCTTTGGGTAAGTCTATCCTGAGATATGCAGAGGCTTCGAAATTTTATGGGAAATCCTTGGACCTTGTCTTCTGAGCAGCCTTTCCTGAAAAATCACAGTTTAGGTTGGCACAGTTAATTCTTTGAGTATTAATGTAACACAGTACTTTATAAAAGCTCATTTCTTGTGCACATAGTATTTGGAAGGTCTTTCATGCATCAGTTTAACAGCTAATCTATCATCTATCAAGGGTGCATATTTCTTCTATTTGCATTAAAGATTCCTTGCATAGTGCCCTGCTGTTAAACCCTTTTCTGTAGACAGTGTGTGTTTCTTGAGGTTGTCTGCTGCTTGGTCACCTCTGCGTGACTCGCAGCTTTCTTATGCCAGGTTGTGGGAAGGCCCCCCTCCCTGCTCGGGACGCCATCCATCCCCACTGGCACATAACTGCGAGCTCACAGAGTTCACCCACAGCACACACACACACACACACTGCCTTCCAGGCTCATAAAGACTTAACGTTTGAGTATGGGTTGGGCCTGGAGTGTATTGGATGGAAGAGTCAGACACTGCGGGTCGTTGGCGGAGAGGGCCGAAGGGTTTAAATACACCTTAACTTTGATCAACCCTCAAGATTAAATACAGCAGGGTTTTCCAAATGCGAATGTAATAATGTGAGTAATCCGGGCCAGGATTAATAACTCCAGTGTGGTAAAGTTTTAATAATGCCTCAGTCTGTCAGATCTTGTTCATAGTAATACGCTTCACAGAGCAAATGAACATGGTTTAGATCAAGACCCAGGAAAGTCTGGTTATATCTTATTTCTTCATTGATTTTTTTGCAACGCAAATATGGATACACATTGGGCTCGGGAGGGAAAATAACTTGATTTCTGTTTAAAACAGTCTCAGCAATTCATTATTCATGATCACATAAAGGCGTAAATTCTACCGCAGTATTTCAGCGCAGTTGGAAATCAAATCTTTTATTGCACGAAGGGGTTTTTGGAAAAGAAAAATCGAGTTAAATGTACGTGATTTCATGACCGAGATGTCATCCGTGTCCAGCTGGCATTCTAATTACAAACATGTATGTAAAAAGCCATTTTAAATGTAGGTCAGTGTCCCCTCACTACAGCACAACAACATCAAATATGGATGCAAACTCATTTGCGGCAATTAGAAAACCACATTACTACAACTGCACTTGACCTTGACCTATGCATCTACACCTGACCTATACGGATTTTTTAAAAAAAACCTCTAATATCTGAAACATACTTTTTTATTTGCATATTATAAATGATTACATGTATTAATTTGAATTAAACTTTCATTAAGTCGGCTTTCAACTCAATCGGCTTTCAAATTGGAATGTTGAACACTTTAAACTCTGATCTTGTCTGATTAGGCAAATAGGAATAAATTCCAGATCAAATCAATAACCAGATAAAATCAGTACAAAAGGGAATTTAAATAAACTTATCCTAATGTTAGAAAAAGTGCCCGCAGGTGAACCATGCTTTAATTGTTTGCTATTCTTTGCAAATAATATACCTCTTTTACTGCCAAACCTAAGACCTGTTTTTCACCTAAAAGAGCAAAATTGTAGGTGTATACGCGTATTTTATTAATTTTTTTAAAAGAAAAAAATACATATCATTTTAAATTTGTTCTTTCTAACTTTTCTAAACCCAACCTTGAAAAAATGCATGAAAGGCTGAGCCACCTTTACCTCATGGCATTGATTTATGTCCATTTTCCACTGACATATTACTTGAAAATCCGCAGGCTTCTGTTTATCAAAACAAATCCGCAGCCTGAACCCGGGGAATGCGAAAACAGGAACTAGTGGTTTAAGGCTGAGCGAGAGTGGTAGCAGGAGCTAAAGGGCAACAAGAGGCAGGACAATCTCTTGTGGTGAAAGGCGTAATACCTGATAATAAATACGACCGATATAAAGGAGCTATTTCTATATCCTCAGGTTACACATCTGTTCAGTGCAGGAGAAAGAGGGAGACTGACAGGTGATTACACATAGCCATGTCTCGGAGAGAGGGAGAGAAAGAGAGAGAGAGAGAGAGAGAGAGAGAGAGAGAATCTCTCATTTCAGGGCCCCTTTGCAGCCTTTCTCCTTTCATCTGTGCACCTGTTTCTTATTTCCCGCTCAGGCATGCCAGGGCTATGCGGCTGGCTACACAGGCTTGCTGGACACGGCTGTCAGGGTTTGTCAGTAGATGAGTGCTCTTCTGCTCGATCAGGCGCATGGCCACGGAACAGGGTGAATAAATAAAGATAAACCCAGACTGACCCATACTAAAACCCTTGGTGGATCATTTCTGAACTCTTTACTCTTTTCTACTACAGTTCAGTAGAGTATTACCAATGTATTGTAACACGTACATTAATGTATTCTAAAAGTGTATGATGCATATGGCTATTAATTGTCTTATTAATGGATGATCACTTAAATTGTTATCATTATTAATGCCATAATGTACATTAGTTAATAGTTCACTTACTATGAACATTTGTTATCTAGTATTTTTTTTTTATATTTCGTATTTAATGAAAGAGTATTGATTTGAATCATCACCTAGATATAATAGTTAACGAGACGTTTTGTCATGGGGTAAATAAATGTGTTTATCATTGGGAATCAATATTTGCATTTGATTTAATTGTGTTCATTAAGATGTTACTTTCTAAAAGTTAATACAGGTTTTAACTATCGTAAAAAAAATGATATAACTTATCATTAAGTTATATCATAGCTTATATCAAGCTTATCAACTTAGCATTACCAAAAGTTGGCCATTATAAAACTGTGATGTGTTGTTGTTGTTGTTGTTGTCGGTAAATTGATTTTACAGCTTATTTTTGGCACTTTAATAATTAATGACTGCTTCCATGCTTTTGTAGTGTGCACATATAAGTTCCAGTAAGGACAAACCTCTTCTACCTAGTGCATCTACTGTTTATCTTAACACTCCCGAACATTTCATTGTATTTTCTCTTTTATTTTCTCAAACGCACTTCTCCCAAATAAATGGCACATCGCTACATTGCATTTTTGTTTCTTTCTATACCTTTTCCAGAACACCAAACCTCCATTTTCCTCCAACTCCACATGTCGGCTTGCTGCTTTGATCACTGATTCACCGCTATTGGACTGTGATGGGTGTAAAGGCCTGACCCCCCCCCCCCCCCCCGTCTCCCAAAAGAGACCCGGGCTGTTCTCCTAGTGCAGCTGCTTCCTCTGTACGATGGATGATGGAAGTGAACAGGGGTCAAAAGGGGTCCCACGAATGATCCATGCACATTCCCATTCCAAGGCCAGACAAATGCAATAACTGATCTGCTCATGGGTTCACTGCATTGAAACGGTATTTGCTGAAGCTATTGCATCATTTTATGTATAACCGTTAAACACACAAGAGACTGTAACTTGGAATCAGGAAATGCATGATAAATATGCAATTTCCAAAAGTTCGCAGAATGTCTTGCGCAATTGCATAGCTGAGTGGTTAAGGCATTGTCCTCTGGACCGGAAGATCACAAAGTTCAAATCCTTGCATCACCACCAAGCTGCCACTAGTGGGCCCTTGAGCAAGGCCCTTAACGCTCAATTGCTCAGATGTAAGTTGTTCTGGAAAAGGGTGTCTGGAAAAGGGTGTCTGCCAAATGGAAGTTACAAAGATCTCCCAATGTTTTGTATATACAGAAATCTTGCAATACTTTACATTGTGTATTTTGTTTATGATATTTTTGTTGATAAAATAGTGTTGGAAGGTTTACTTTAGAAGTAATAGATTACAGATTACAAATGACCCTATTCAAAAATTTAATAATTAGTGTAACTTTTCAATTACTTTATAAAAGTAACTGATTAAATTTGATTACTTTTTGATTACCTTCATTTTGTCCACTAGGTGGCACTTAATGTAGGTAGCATTGTATTCATTCATTCATCTTCTACCGCTTTTTCCAATCTTTCCTCGGGTCACGGGGAGTCTGTGCCTATCTCAGGCGTCTATGGGCATTAACGCAGGATACACCCTGGATGGAATGCCAACCCATTGCAGGACACACACACACACTCACACACACACTCATACACTAGGGACAATTTTCCAAGGTGCCAATCAACCTACCGTGCATGTTTTTGGACCGGGAGAAAACCGGAGAACCCGGAGAAAAACCCCCTGAGGCACGGGGAGAACATGCAAACTCCACACACACATGGCCGAGACGGGAATCAAACCCGGACCCTGGTGGTGAAATTTTAGTCGAGCAGGGGGGGTTTGGGGGTTGGCTGGTGGTTAGTTGGGGGGGTTCTTTGGGATTTATCATCTTTTTTCAAAAGTAGCTGTGATTTAATTACACGTTTTTTTTTCCTCAGTAACTGTAACGAATTACTGTTACTTGTATTTTGTAATGAAATTACGTAACGCCGTTACATGTAACTAGTTACTCCCCAACACTGTGAATTAGATCCATTTCTAATGGATCTAATTTCACTGAGTCCATTTTTTTAATGAACTGCATATGTATACAAATCACACTAGTGACCATAACTAAAAAAAAAAGAATAGTAGTGTATATAATGAAGTAGAGCTGGATGTACGGCCTTGATCTGTGCAGCATCTCCTTGCCAATCTTGCCTCAAAACTTCAAAAAGCCCCAGCTGGGAATGGCAGTGATTCAATTATTAAATATGAAAATAAATGTAGCCTAAGGTAGCAGGCAATCCTTAACATTAAACATTGTCAAAAGTAGCGTGTAAGAAAGTGTAGTATGTTATGATATACATTCACGAGTGTGTTTTTGTCTGGGTCCACATTGTCAGTGACAAGGAGCAGCTGCTTCCTGTTAGAAACTATTTGGAGTCTATTTTACCTGATGTTCCCATTTCATACACTCATGTCATATATCTTGCACTCACTCTGTAAATTCAAGCTCCTAAAAGTCTCTACCTGACAGGGCTTTAATTCCTTTCCTCCAAATACCAAACGTTACTGTAAGCGTATTCAATTCAAAACACATACATCCGTACTGCTGTTATATGATGTTGTCTAGGACTAAAATTTCATATCGTATTTCTGATAATCACTTGTAGTGCTTTTGTGTTTGTTTGGGGTTTTTTTTATTTTTGTATTTTTTCATCTTTAAAAATGTCGCGGAAATTGCGATCTAGACATCGAAAACCTGCGGCGAGTAGAAAAGTATCTCAGAACACACAACGCATTAACACCCTGAGGTGACGGGGCTACAAGCAGTAGGAGACCACATCAGGCTCCTTTACAGTCAGTTAAGAACAAGAATAGGGGACTGTTATGAGCGCCATCAATAATCCACAGTTAAACAGACTGGAAATAAAAGCCTTTTTCTTTTCTTTTCAAATAATCTAAAATGCTGCTCGGTCATTGTTTTTCCATGTTATTCTGTGTAAACTCAAGAGACCACGTGTGCATAAACATCCCAGGATATTAGCGGTTTTTGAAATAATCATGCCAGCCCATCTGGCACTTACAAACATGTTACAGTTAAAGTCCTGGAGATCAAATTTGCATTCTTATGTTTGATTTGAACATTAAATAAACCTTTTTCAGCATTTAGCCAATGTGATTCTATGCACTGAGCTTCTGTCGCCTGATTGGCTGATTACTTTTCAGGTGTTACTGTTAATATGAATGGCAAGTGTGTATATAGACTACAGAAATACTTCACTTATTTGTTATACAAGTCGCCGATTCTCACAAGAAAGTGTCTGCTATTAAAAATTAAGAGTTTATTTTATATTTTATAATCATTAAGAAAGTTCTACTGCTTTAGGAAATGAAAACAGCTGTAAACAGAGCTTTAATCAAAGCCTAATAGGTGGTCAGTGTACCTGAAATAAGATTGGGATAATGTGCGCTGATGTTTTTTTGTGGTTTTTCCAGCATTCTGAAGCTTTACTAAAACAGACAGCAGGGCGGGCCGCCAGCAACACGTTACAATAGCTCAGTTGAAGGATATAAAATCAAGCATTCGATTCATAGCACCATTTCAAATACTTTGGCTTATGTAATAACGTGAAATGTTACTGATGATGTTTTTATGACTTACAAATCGTAGATCTGCACTAACGGTTATAACAAACCCTTAAACTGTAGCTTTTGGTTTTACAAAAGCCCACTCAACTAACTCCAGGATAAATGCAACAACCTTATTTCAAAGAAGAGGGATCCGCTATCTTATCAAGAATACGCTTTTAACAAAAAAAAAACAGCAGGAGATATTTCATTGTTCTTTTAAAATTGCAGATTCGATTAAGCAGATTAAAAAAAAAAAGCTGAAAAGTACATTGCAATAAAAACTAATATAAGGACAGTTTGCAACAGTTAATGGATACAAGGGATACAGAATAGACAGGATAACTCACCGGTGTGACATCACGAAAGAAATGGAATAGAAAGTTAGCTCTCAATTAGTTCAATGGCACCATATTTTGTGACAATTTTTTTGTAAAATATGGTGCGACATATTGTGTACATAGGTTTGTGGATTTGGCTCACAATGTTTACTTTTACATGTACCATGTACTCATATACTTCCTGCAGGATCATTGGGTAGCTATTGGATTTTTCCAGGAAAAAATTAATTAATTAATTAATTAATTAGAAATTATGAGTGGCCAACATATGGGGCACGGTGGATTAGTGGTTAGCACGTTCGCCTCACACCTCCAGGATCCGGGTTCGATTCCCGTCTCGGCCATTTGTGTGTGGAGTTTGCATGTTCTCCCCATGCCCCGTGTTTTCCGGGTTCTCCGGTTTCTCCCTTGGTCCAAAAACATGCACGGTAGGTTGATTGGAACCTTGGAAAACTTGTCCCTAGTGTGTGAATGTGTGTGTGAATGTGTGTGTGTGTGTGTGCCCTGCGATGGTTTGGCATTCCATCCAGGGTGTATCCTGCCTTAATGCCCATAGACGCCTGAGATAGGTACAGGCTCCCCGTGACCCGAGGGAAGATCGGATATAGCGGTAGAAGATGAATAAATGAATGAATGAATGAGTGACCAATAAACTGTAGATGTTTCAAATTATGCCCAATAGAAAATGATGGCCAACATTTAGAAACACTACACAAAATGACCACAAATAAATGGTTAAAGATGACTGGAAGGCTCTATTAAAGGTGCATCGGTGTAACTAATGTAATAAAAGTATTCTTGTAACTTTCAGCTACATGGGCATTTAAAAAAACACATCCGAAAGGCCTATTCCGGTGATTCCTGTGATTCCTGTGATTCCCGGAAACGGCTTGTCTTATTAAATCGTTCTCACCCATTTACCTTTTTTCAGTTGTACGTGTCGATTGGACACATGCTGTTCTTTGAGCATTAGTAAAATTGCACAGATAAACTGGGCAAAACACTGAGCGACTCCTGCACACACTGAGGTTATTATGGATGGAATGGTGAAAACTTCTTCCTCTCTCTCAACCACCGCCTCTCTCTCTCTTTCACACACACACACACACACATGCACCAATTTTGCTAGTGTTTATGACCACACACACCAAACTGCCAGGTCAACATCCACAAGGCAAAGCCCTGTGTTTTATATATATATATATATATATATATATATATATATATATATATATATATATATATATATATATATATATATATATATATATATATATAAAAACACTAAAAAGGAAAACAAGCTGAAATCACGAGATGCAGGGAGGAGGAGTGTGAGATGTTGCGTGTGAGCAGACTGGGCAGCTCTCAGTGTCCTGCAGAGTTATTCTATACCTGCCAATCCTTCATTGGCTCTTTTTCTTTAATATCCAATGGTTTCTCCTTTTGCAAAACCAACAAGACCAAGCCATGTTTTTGGTATTCCTTGTTGTGTGTGTGTGTGGGGGTGTATATATATATATATATATATATATATATATATATATATATATATATATATATATATATATATATATATATATATATATATATATATATATATATATATATATATATATATATCAGCTAAAATGATCATTTTCCCCAGCTAAAGAGCGCTTGTTAGTTTAAGCCTGGTGTTGGTGTGACCTCTGCTGGTACTGCTATGCTATGGTACAAAGCACTGCTATGCTTTGATTTATACAACGGGGGAATCAAGAAGACAGGAGATTAATATATGCAGGAGTTTTATATGTTTATTGTTTTTTTATGTTTATTCAGGGACTCTGCAGCTGGTCAGACTGAACGGAGCAAAATTACAGTGATATCTTCAATACAAAATCATTTACACAGGGTTCAGAACTTTAGTTTGGCCTGAAAGTGCATCTTACGAGTCATAAGATGTACCTTCCGGCCAAACTGAAGTCCTGAACCCTGTGTTCAAGACTTTAGGGCATTTACAGAGTTGCCCCCAAGCCACTCCTGTGTTGTCTGGGATGTGTGCTGAGGGTCATTGTAATATCGTAAGAACTTCATTGAAAATCTATTACATATTAACTATTGACTATTGATATTAACTATTGTTAACTATTTAGTAACTGTAAATATACTATTTATATTATATAATATTAACTTTCTTGACCCCGTGTCCTTCAAACGTGGTGTGTTTCTTTGGTAAACTTAGTTCGTGCTTATTCTGCGTTTGACCTGAGCTTCCAAACCAGCAGAGATATGCCAAGAAAGAATATACAAATAAACGCTATTGTGCTAATCTATTCTTATTACACATTTATTACATTCCTAGTGCTAAAATTTTAAACGGATAGAATACATATTTTTGTTATTATTAATAATTATTATCAAATGTAATACATAATCTTAATAGCACTGATCTGTAAAAGTCTCTTAATATTTATAATTATATGTCTACTAGTATTTCTCTTGTGAATATCTGTATGTACTTTTAGAAACGAAAGGTGCACTAGTAAATTCGCTACTGTTTTTGGTAGATAATCAATCAAGTAATATTCATATATTATATGTATAAAAATATGCAAAATATGTATCAAGTATATATTAATTTATAATTAGAAATGTATATCTTATTTTTCAAACAGAGAAATTGGAAATACATGCACTTTCTGTGTACTGTATTAGTAACACCTTTACACCTGCACATTCATGCAGTTATCAGTAACTCCACTTATCAGTGTCAGTAATCAGCTATTCATGTGGAAGTAGCACATTCCATAAAATCATGTATAAAGATCAACAGTTACTGTTATTGTTCTCTGCAAACAGAGTGGGGGAAATATATGATATGACTAACTGTGGCAAGATTGTTGTAATGTCATAATCTGCTGATCTACCCGGAATTTCAACGTTTCCAGAGTTTACTCAGAATGATAATATGATGCAATATAGGAAAAAAATTCCATGAGTGTGGGTTCTGTGTATAGAAATGTATATATATATATATATATGTGTGTGTGTGTGTGTGTGTGTGTGTGTGTGTGTGTGTGTGTGTGTGTGTGTGTGTGTGTGTGTGTGTGTGAGAGAGAGAGAGAGAGAGAGAGATACAGTACTGTGTAAAAGTTTTAGACAGGTGTGAAAAAATGCTGTAAACAAAGAATGCTTTCAGAAATATAAATAACGATTTTTAAATTTTTGTCAAAATGATCAACCATGTATCTCTACATCAATCTTTGTTCTGAGTAACTTTTGAAGAAGTAGTGTAAGTGACGGTCCGACCATCACAGAGCCCTGATCTCAACATCATGGAGTGTGTGTGGGATTCCATGAAGAGACAGAAGGATGTGAGAACGTCGACATCCACAGAAGATCTGTGTTTACTTCTCCAAGATGGAACAACCTACCAGCCGAGTTCCGTCATAACACTGTGTGTAAGTGTACCTAGAAGAATTGCTGCTGTTTTGAAGGTAAAGTGTGTTCACAACAAATATTGATTTGATTTCCATTTCTCTTTTCTTCATTCACTGCATTTCATTCACTGATGAAAGTAAATAATTAACACTTCCATTTCTGGAAAGCATTTTTTGTTTACAGCATTTTCTCACACCTGCCTAAAACTTTTGCCCACAGTACTATATATATATATAGAATTATATAATATATATATATATATATATATATATATATATATATATATATATATATATATATATATATATATATATATACGGCAATAACGGCAATAAAAATGGCAAGTGACCATGTCTGTTTCCAATAATGTCAGTCTTGAGAAAAAACTTGATGCTGTAATTCAATTAATTTTATTTATATTGTGTTTTTAACAGTGGACATTCTCAGAGCAGCTTACAATAAATAAATAGAATAAACAGATATACATTTTGGGTTATACATTAGTATCTATAAGTTTATCCTCAATGACAAGCCAGCGGCAAGGCAAAACTTCCTAAGAGGGCAAGTAAAAGAACCCTTGGGAGGATCCAGACCCAAAAAACGGGTCTTCTTGACGCCGTATGTTGATCCATTGTAGTTCCAGTTGTATAGCTTGTTGAGGATAATCTCATCTGTGTGTTTCAGAATGTCCATTCATTATAAAATAACAGGCTCATCCTGGTAGAGAACGTGTGCGTAATGGGCTTTTTGGACTATTATGCAGTCGATTTAATTCCACATCTTATTTGTGTATATGGCTTCTGACCCATGTAAACATGGCTACAAAATACCATTATCTATCGGCTATTTACAACATGATAATGCACCAAAGTCACAAAGCAAAAGTCGTCTTAGACTTATATATAATGTTTTCAAAAACATGACATAAGGGCAGCGTTTGCCAGCGGCCTTTCCCAATCGTCATACCGGCTGCGCCCGTTAGGGGTCGCCAGAGCGGATGTTTTGGTTTGGCTTTTCCTAATCACTAGATCAAAATCCACTGACAATATATTCGATTCAAATGTATTCGATTCAGTCACACATGAATGTTGTTTTCCAGCAACGTGTGAAAGGAATGTCAGGAAGAATTGAGACCAAAAGGAGACTATCAAAGTACATTTACATTTACATTTGTGGCATTTGGCAGACGCTCTTATCCAGAGCGACTTACAACTAAGCAACTGAGGGTTAAGGGCCTTGCTCAAGGGCCCACTAGTGGTAGCTTGGTGGTGGGGTTTGAACCTGCGATCTTCCGGTCCAGAGTCCAACACCTTAACCACTGGGCTACCACCTCCCTAGTGGTAGTGAGTATAGTCTTTCATATTTGTGTTTGGGTCTACTTTTATATTTAATACTTTCCATTAAAAAATAATAAAGTACTATATAAATTATTTATTTAAAAAGAAATAAAACCATATATATATATATATATATATATATATATATATATATATATATATATATATATATATCATTCATTCATCTTCTAATCTACCAACCGCTTTATCCGATCTTCCCTCGGGTCACGGGGAGCCTGTGCCTATCTCAGGCGTCTATGGGCATTGAGGCAGGATACACCCTGGATGGAATGCCAACCCATCGCAGGGCACACACACATTCATACACTAGGGACAATTTTCCAAGGTGCCAATCAACCTATCATGCATGTTTTTGGACCGGGGGGTGGACCGGGGGGAAACGGAGAACCCGGAGAAAAAACCCCCTGAGGCACGGGGAGAACATGCAAACTCCACACACACATGGCCGAGACGGGAATCGAACCCGGATCCTGGTGGTGTGAGGCGAACGTGCTAATATATATAGCAGCTACAATTGTTAGAAGATTTAAATACTTTATATTATTTCTATAATTTATACAAAACCAGTAGCCCTATAATAATGATAATATATTATACTAATATGTATTTAATACATTCCATTAAAAAATAATAAAGTACTTTATAAATTATTTCTTTAAAAAGAACAAAGTAACCATATATATAATATATATATATATATCAGCTACAATTGTTAGAAGATTTAAATACTTTATATATATGATTTCTTTAAAAACAACAAAGTAACCTGATTCGACTATCCTCCTTTGTCCCTTTCCGCTTTCCGTAGCCGGGTCTGAACGGTACAGTAGTGTACTATGTAGTGTGCGAGAGTAGTGCGCTACAGTTAGAATAGGGGTGTGACGTCTCTGCTTAGTGCTGCGCTATGCAGTAATATTTAACTCAGGCTTCGTCTCTATAGAAAACCCGGCGCTGTCAGGCACCGTCGCTTTTATTAACTTTTATTTAACTTCTAAA
Organism: Kryptopterus vitreolus; assembly: GCA_030449085.1. Taxonomy (NCBI): domain Eukaryota; kingdom Metazoa; phylum Chordata; class Actinopteri; order Siluriformes; family Siluridae; genus Kryptopterus; species Kryptopterus vitreolus. The sequence continues at coordinate 6,090,310 of JACRUU010000011.1, read as the reverse complement.
GGTTATAACAAAGTCTCTTGGAATGAAATCTACTCACACATGTCCCGGGTATGAACGCGGTCCGTAAGGAGAGGGTGGAATTGCGATGGTGTTCCGAAGTTGTGTAAGTATCGGAAGAATCACTTACTTTCTGTTTTCTCAAGGGCAGCTTAATAAATACTCCCTTGCTGACCCCATGACAGTTAGTAATTAATCACATTACATTATTTGATGTTATAATCAACTTGTTTTGGGTCCCAACTTTCACATCAGCCATGTTCATAAGGAGAGGAGATGAAGGCCAGAAGTGTGTGAAGATGCCAATACACTGGAAACACTGATGGAGGGCCAGAAGAGGTATTTGAACTCCAATCATATATAACTAATGGGTCAAGGGGTATTATTTTGTTATGCAAGTTTATATGTTACTGGATGTAGTGTCTGTTTTATGTGCAACAATACTGACCAAATTATTATTTGTGTGGGTTTCGGACCACATGTCATGGGGAAAGGTGTTGTCTAGTTTGATACAACGCTGGGCTTGATGTCGATATTGTGCATTCCATGCATCTCTCGGTCATTCTGTGGTTTCCTCTTAGTTCTGTGATTTCCTCCATTGTAACAGAAACGTAACGCTAAATTGACCAGTGGGATGATTGATCGTGTATATGCATGGATTCGATGTGACCCGGATAACATGTTTACCATGGATGGTAAACAGTATGTCCATCCAACAGTGTCACAAGGATTTAAAAAAAAAAAACATTGTAGGGTAGCATTACTGAGTGTGATTATGATTAATTAACAAACAAACACTGGTCGCCTCACACTTTTTACAGCTTATACACTATTTTTATATATTATATATATATATATATATTATTATTTTTCTATGAACATGTCTCTTTTTTACTCTTTTTTTTTTCATTCATTCATTCATTCATTCATCTTCTACCTAACCGCTTTAATCCGCTTTTATCCGATCTTCCCTCGGGTCACGGGGAGCCTGTGCCTATCTCAGGCATCTATGGGCATTAAGGCAGGATACACCCTGGATGGAATGCCAACCCATCGCAGGACACACACACACACACACACACACACACACACACACACACACACACACACATTCATACACATACACTAGGGACAATTTTCCAAGGTGTCAATCAACCTACCATGCATGTTTTTGGACCGGGGGGAAACCGGAGAACCCGGAGAAAAACCCCCTGAGGCATGGGGAGAACATGCAAACTCCACACACACATGACCGAGACGGGAATCAAACCCGGATCCTGGCGGTGTGAGGCGAACGTGCTAACCACTACGCCACCGTGCCCCTACTCTGTTTTTTACTTTTTAAATTTTTATTCTACTATTTTTTATTTTGATTAGAATTCTTCTTTTATTCACATTTATTTTTAATGTATGTTTACATGCTGGACACTCGTTAAAAAGCATTTCACATTTTATGTATGTGTATGTGACACATACATATATAAAACACATATATAAAATCTGAATCTGATAACATTCATTCATTCACTCGGATCTTCCCTCGGGTCACGGGGAGCCTGTGTATACCTCAGGTGTCTATGGGCATTAAGGCAGGATACACCCTGGATGGAATGCCAACCCATCGCAGGGCACACACACACACACACACACACTCACATTCACACACTAGGGACAATTTTACTATCGTGCATGTTTTTTGGACCGGGGGAACCCGGAGAACCTGAAGAAAAAAACCCTGAGGCATGGGGAGAACATGCAAACACCACACACACATGGCCGAGACGGGAATCAAACTCGGACCCTGGTGGTGTGAGGCGAACGTGCTAACCACTAAGCCACCGTGCCCGCCAATATTGAATATATCAATGATACCTAAAAAAAAAAAAACACACACACATATCAAGATTTAAAGAACTGTGCATCACCAAAATAATATCTGCTATGTTAAAGATGGGTTGGCATTAACTATAAGAAACAAATATTTAACATTTTTACGTTATGGATCATGTACCTGCTACAAGCTTGTATATTCTGCCTCATTTGCATTTCTTTATGAATTGTTTATAGTTCTGAAGAAGAAGAGGGCTCGCATAACAGAGGTGTGGCGTACAGGTGGCAGGGCTACTCATGCACTGTTAAACCAGTGAGGATAACTCTTTCACAGCCTGTGCTGCAGGCTGCACTGGGGATCAGCCATGGAGTTTTACTTACAAGTGGTACATATGTGTCTTATTTCTTCAGACTTAGACTTACTCAATTTTCAAAGGTCTTATCTGACCCCGTTATGTTGAAATGAAGTTTCAGTCAAGACTGACCTGTTAAACATCCTCTTGTCCAGATGGCCTTGTCTACAGCTTTGGAGAGCTTCCATGGAAGAGAGACTTGCAGTCCCAGACAGTAGAACCTGTCCTGGAAAGTGCTTTAACTGGCCACCATGTGGTCCGTGTATCTACAGGGAGTTTTCACTGTGGTGCTGTAACAGAGGACGGTACAGTGCACATGTGGGGCGAGAACACCCATGGTCAATGTGGTATCTCCGGTTTTAGCGTCGTCCCTAATCCTACCCCGGTCAACATTGTGGACGAAGAAGTTGTCCCTCCCGAAATGGTCTGGGTTCAGGATGTGGCCTGTGGGGCACAACACACGTTAGCTCTGTCAAGGAAGCATGAGGTGTGGGCCTGGGGTAGCGGCTGCCAGTTGGGTCTGGTGACCACGGTGTTCCCTGTGTGGAAGGCGCAGAAAGTAGAGCACCTGTCAGGGAGATACGTGGTCCAGATTGCGTGTGGCGAGTTTCACAGCCTGGCTTTGGTTCGCTCGCTGCCCTTTTCAGACCACTCTCATCAGTCCCATGACACATGTGGCCAGTGCAAGCAGCCTCTTTACCGTCTGATTGACAAGGACGACCATGTTATTATTTCCGATAACCATTACTGCCCGCTAGGGGTGGAACTATCAGAGACAAAGCTAGGGTCAAAGCAGGCATCCCCGGCCTTGACGCCAAAGGTGGAGATTTCAGCAGAAGACCCCCTGAGTTCTATTTTGTTGCCTGGAGATTTTGTCCCCAGTCGAATAGCTTGGGATGAATCTCACAGTGATGACACAGCAGGTGAGAAGGACGTGGATTACAGCGCTCAAGACACTGGGATTATGGCAGACGACTCTGAAAGTCCACAGCAACGGCGTACAAGAACCAAAAGCTCTGTTTACCCAGATGAGCAGGCTCTGAAAGACTACCTCAAAAGGATCTCTGACCAGGCTCACTCAGAGCAGTTTGAACTCGTCTCCCAGAAGGGGTCGTGTCCACCAAGCCGTCAGACGTCACTCAAGGAATCTTATAGACCAGACCAAAACAACAAACACACATTTCCACCATTGGCCCCAGTTAGCATCAGCAACGAGTTTCAATCCACGTTTTCGGATGATATCGCACTGATGACGTTACAAGACTCTGCCCTAGATTCGGACGCGTTCGAAGATACGGTCATTTCATGTGACCCTTTAACATGTAATAACTGTGAGGAGGTCTCTGATGAGAGCTTCTCCACTGGTGGAAACCAGTGTTCCCATATGTCCCCGGAAGCGAAGAAGAGTGCCAGCCTGACAGACATTAGGATTGACGATACAGATGGATGTGGTCGCAGAAGATCATTACCTGGATTACTGTCACCAGGTATTCTAAGACTGTATACCTTCCACTTGTACAGTAAATCATGATTGACTTTGACGAGGTTTATAGCGACTCTTTAATTAGAGGGAATTTGCTTTGCAGTATCTCCGGCGGTATTGCTTCGGTGCAGCCTGGCCAAAACCGGAGGAATCAACTCGACCAAATTAGGGAACTCGGAGAAGGAGAATCTTCTTCCGTCTCTCTCTACAGAGGTGTGGACTTGGGGAAGAGGTCAAGAAGGCCAGCTAGGTCATGGCGACACTTTGGCCGGGTTAGGCAGATTCAATTATACTGTTACATCCGTGATTAAATATGCTCATTCTTTGGCCATATCAATGATTGTAATATTATTCTCTCTCCATAATCCCCAGGTTACAGCCATTATGCATAAAGAGCTTGAACAACAAAGAAGTTATCAAGATTGTCGCCGGGTCCTGTCATTCTTTGGCGTTGACTGCTCAGTGTCAGGTGACTGCAAAGCAAAACATTGGATTATTTCATTGCTTTTTTCATTCTGTTGCTTATTACAATGTAATGATCTCAATATTCTTCTCACGTTGCTTTTTTCAGGTTTATTCTTGGGGCTGCAATAAATTAGGTCAGTTGGGTCAAATGAGCTCGCTGAACACTGTACCGCAGCAGGTGAAGGTATTAAACTCATCACTTCTACTTTCTGACATTGCAACTAATGCATATTGGTTTAGGATACTTTTGCACTAGCGAAATTGTTTTGCGTACAGGCAAAAATAGAATGCATTCAACAAAATAGAATGCATTTAAAACAATACTGAGTTTCCTGGTTTTTGACTGTATATTACATATTTAAAGAAGGGGATACATAATCCGATAACAGCCAAATTAGAATAGGTTCCTTTTTTAGCTTGGTTTCTTGCTCATATTATATTAGGGAGTTTTTCCCTGCCCCCTTTTACTTTGGACTGGAATAGATAAGGATATATATATATATATATATATATATATATATATATATATATATATATATATATATATATTCATTTAAAATAGGGCTAGCTGTGACTGGACTGTGGCAATTTTTGACTACTGGGTGGGAAATCAATAACCACCGGTGTTGCTGTGTGTGTGTGTGTGGGGGGGGGGGGGGGGGGGTTTGGGGGGGGGGGGTTTGGGGGGTTTAACACAAACAGATGGTGATCTCTAGAACATATTATTAAATCGACCATGACAGAAACATTCAGTGGTGCTCATGCCTTAAAATGATCCGTGACAGAATAAGAATGGCTGTTATTGTTTCACTGAACCCGCTTTCCTGATTGGCGCGACCATATAACCGGAACCGGTAAAAGATGATTTCACAACAAAAGACAAGCGTTATGTGTATGGCACAGAAAGTCCAATTTCACGGTACCTCTCAACTAAGAGAGAAAAGATCGCATTTTATGTGATCTTTTTACAAACGTGCATTTATTTATGAACTTCCATCAACGAAACAACACAATACAGCCTATATTTTTGCCACAAAGCCTACAAATGGATTCATCCAAATTGCCTTTCTAGTTTGGCACAAATCCAAAAATGTTCCCACATCGGGAAAGTAACATTTGGTTTTCCAACGAGCTCCGCGACTGAATCATGCCAAAACTCACCAGTATAGCGGAAAAGCCATACACATCAATGTAATATAGATTTGTGTGTTAGAGTTGTGTGACGTCATGTGCACAACCGCGGTGGCAATAGGCAATGTGACACGGTTGTCACGGTGACCCTCACAGCCCTCATTAAAAATGTAAATTGTGAATGTATGTAATATATTGATAAAATTAAAAAATTTATATATATATATATATATAATATATATATATGCATACACACACACACACACAAACAATGTGCTGATTGCTATATCTTCTAAACTGTCTAGATGTCTGATGGTGTACGGGTGTGGGATGTGGCCGCAGGGCAGGCACACACTGTGCTGCTGGCTGACGGAGACTGCTCACAACCCATAATGTATTACAGTGGTGAGCAGGTCCAGCAATGGGAGGACTGTCGTGCAATAACCTACACACAGACACCAACTCTGCTGCCCTTCTCCATGAATGTTAGTATATCGTCAGATATCAGTGTTTCCACCTTGTTACTATTAATGTTGGTTGCTGTGTGCGCCAGTATAATTATGGCTTATAGAATATACAGCTGCACAACAATTCATTTTTGGAGTTGTATTGACATATCGTTTGATTTTCTGCGTGTTTGTTTGCACAACCTGTGCCCTCCAGCTCGGCTACGTGAGCAGCGTTTTTTCTGGAGGACCGAACTGTTTAGCTCTGGCTGATCGGAATGTGATGGGTTTCATCGCCACTCTGCACGAGATGGCATCAGCAGAGAGAAAGTTCAACTGCTTGCTCAGCAGAGTGAAGAACCAGATCCTGAGTCCACTACAGGGACGGGGTGTGTAGCACAGAAAAAGAGGGTTTGGTTTGGGTGTGTCTTAACACGTAAAAGGAATGTAGCAGCCGTTTGGCAACATGCCATGTCGCTATTTATGGAAGTCATGTATGTGTTGCAAAATTGTAATTTTTTGTAATTACCTCATCTAATTATTTACACATACGAGGTGGTGTCAAAAAGTTTAGAGGCTAGATTTGTTTACTCACAATCACAGTCAAAATAATGCCCTTGTACAGCTATATAGCGCTACCGACACTTATGCCACTACTCGAATGTGTCCTAGTCTTCTTTTCATGTCAGGCACCTTTTACAATTTGTGCTTGAGCTTGTCAAAACAGCTGGATCTTGATCTTGGGAAGAGGCCCAGGACCGGAGGAGCCAAATCTTTAGGATGGGTTCAGAAGTGTTAATTCCACTGAGAAACTCACGTGTGAGGAGATCCCGATGACAAGGTGCCCACAGGGTCAGAATAGCAGCTACATTAACGCATGTGGTCAAAACAAGACCAGATGCAGAGCTCCTGATGTGCACTGGAAAGCTGCCGTATGAAGATTGGTGCTCCATGTGACTGCGCATGCTTCCACCTGTTGGCATGTTACAAAACCTGCCTCGAAAATCTTTTGATACCACCTCGTATATGTTTAAAGATGTTACATTTTACAGCATATGGTTTGTTTTGAGAGTCCTGATATAAATCATTTGTTTCTTTTATATATTTATTTATGTTTTCCATTTGTTTTTATGACGTCTGCAGACAGAATAAGCTCCTGTTTGGGCCAGATTCCCATGCAGCTGTTCAGGACTATGGCAGGAAGATACAGTAAATTGTGCCATCTTGTAGGGCAGCACGCCACCTCTCTCACAGCCTTCCTTCAGCACAGGAGAGATGTGAAAACCCTGGCCATTTTTCAATATACAGATCATTTCCTAAACACCTATAAAAAGTAAGCATCTGATACTATAATGAGAATGATACAAAAAAAAATATATATATACATAATATATATATATATATATATATATATATATAATATATATATATATATATATATATATATATATATATATATATATATATATGATTTGAATGATGGCAATCTGCTTAAAATATAACCTATTTTTTTTTCGAGGCTTTGAAATCTTAGAGCGTTAACTTAAAGTTAGTGGATAAATGAAAATGAAAGAAATCGAAATGTAATCAAATGTAATCAGTTGCTTTACTTTTATAAAATAATTGAAAAGCTACACTGCTTATTATTACATTTTGAATCTGGTCATTTTTTTCCCAAACCTTATTACATTACATTAACCTTCCCAACACTGTATAATATATATATATATATATATATATGTATATGGTCAGCTAACTATGATCATTTCTATGCCTTCCTATGCTGCTAAACTTCAGCTTCCCAAGCCAACCCTGATAGTAATAAAGCACTTATAACTGACAATCCTTTCCTAACTTTTACGTTGAACAATCATGAATTGTTTGTTATCTCTACCAAACCATAAAGGTATAGCAGTTCTGTAGGAAACTTTCTTACCATGGGAGGATTCCAGTCACTGGTGAAGCCCTCACAGTACGTTTCATGTTCACTTAACTATTTATTCTCTACTCTATAAAAAAAAACTTGAATTAACCTTTGTTTCACCTTTCAGGGAATGTTTGGGGAAAAAGTTGGATCTGGTACAAAAAGTGTTGGACCTGAAAGAGAAGAGCGTGCCACTGAGTGATTTGTTAGTAAACCTGTTTTACATGCCACTGAAGCACCTGCATGACCACAGTAGGCATCTCCTGAAGCTGGCAACTTGTTTTGATGTGGTGAGTGTGAAAATAACTACCAGAAGCTCCTGAAACTGTTATAGGGACTTGTCCTCTAATGTCTTTTTTTTTTTTTATTTCAGGACTCTACAGAATATCAAATGATTCAGGATGGCTATTATAAATATGAGACCTTGGCTCAACTTCTAAGCAAACAGAGGAAAGAGGTGGAGAGCACGTATACGTTCTGGAAGAGCTTTTCAGGGAAGAGCTTGGTCAGTTTTCAGACAAATTTTGGCATACTTACATAGACAATTCATAAACAGCTTCGTTCACAACTTTGCAAGGTTGTGACAACAAACATGGAGGTTTGCAAGCAGTTTCAGAGGCAAATGTGGAACTAGTGGAAATAAGGAGGGGTGTAGCTCTGTGGTTTAAGGCACTGGGCTACTGACTGGAAGGTTGGGGTTTTGAGTCCTGCTCAAGCTACCGTCTTGAGTAAGGCCCTTAACCCTCTGTGCTCCGGGGGCACTGTATAATGGCTGAACCTGCACTAAACTGGGATATTCCAAGAAAAAAAATTCACTGTGCTGTAATGTATATAGGGGGCACAGTGGCTTAGTGGTTAGCATGTTCGCCTCACACCTCCAGGGCCAGGGTTCGATTCCCGCCTCCTCCATGTGTGTGTGGAGTTTGCATGTTCTCACCGTGCCTCGGGGTTTTTTTTTCCTGGTTCTCTGGTTTCCCCCGGTCCAAAACATGCACAGTAGGTTGAAAGAGTGTCCCTAGTGTGTGTGTGCCCTGCGATGGGTTGGCACCTCATAGACGGTGATACCCCAAGACACCTGAGATAGGCACAGGCTCCCCACCCGCGAACCCGAGGGAAGAACGGATAAAGCGGTAGAAGATGAATGATAAAAAATAAATAAATGCTATTATAAAATGCAAATATTTTGACTCTTATCTTCACATCTATAGAACCTAATTAACATCAAATACACTGTTACATGTCTTTAACGTCTTCATTCTTCCCAAGTACATTTCATGATTAACTTTTTGTCATATGCCGCCTTTAAAGGAGTCGCTGAGGAAACCGCCTCGACGTCTGCTGTGTGAGAGTAGCAATAAGGGTTTGACCCTGCAGAATGCTGGCAGATTTTCAGTCAACTGGTTTATCCTCTTCAATGATGCCCTTGTTCATGCACAGGTCAGTGTGTGTGTGTTTGTTTGTGTGTGTGTGTGTGTGTGTGTGTTGCCTAAGTCACGGCTTTTCATCCGTTGTTTGAATTCATGGATTTGAATTCGAGTTCACATCATTACAACTGTCTTTTCTATTCAGGGTTCCATTCCATCTAAGAAGTTTGTAAGTATGATTTAGATTGGCCAACAGCAAAATCATGTGTGTTTATGTCTAAAAATGATTTGGGCTTTATTTACCCTTTATGGTGATTTAAGGGCCTTTGATTTATTATTAAGCAAGTCCTGGCACTTTGTTTTCCTCTGCAAATGTTTTAGCTAAAACCGAGCTTGCTTGTAAATATCCAGGCTGTGCATTTCTGCTCGTCCATGCTGGTTGCTTTCACTAATTGCCTTTGTAAATCCTCATTTGTGAAGCTTCGACCCGTTGGGAATTTAGAAATGAATATACATAGAGTAGAAGGGGCACGGTGGCTTAGTGGTTAGCACGTTCGCTTCACACCTCCAGGATCGGGGTTCGATTCCCGTCTCGGCCATGTGTGTGTGTGGTTTTTGCATGTTCTCCCCGTGCCTCAGGGGTTTTTCTCTGGTGTTTCCTCCGGTTTCCTCCCGGTCCAAAAACATGCACGGTAGGTTGATTGGCACCTTTGGAAATATTGTCCCTAGTGTATGGATGTGTGTGTGAATGTGTGTGTGCCCTGCAATGGGTTGGCTTTCCATCCAGGGTGTATTCCTGCCTTAATGCCCATATAGACGCCTGAGATAGGCACAGGTTATCGAGGGAAGATCGGATATAGCTGTAGAAGATGAATGAATGAATATACATAGAGTAATGTAGTAACGTAAAGCAATGGAGCAGAAAGGAGCAGTTCTTTTGTACACTTGAATATGAGACAGTATACCGTGATGTAGTAACCTATGATGGTAGCAGCATTTCGGAAGACTATCGAAACATTCAGGATGCCAGTTGACATAGAAATGCACCCAATGTAATTGTGAGGAAGTAGGAAATAGGAGGACCACAGACAGTACGACACTGCTAACAAAACAAAGGGATATAAAATCGAGTCGAACTCATTTAAACATGAATTTCACTTCCTGAACATGGAACCGAAGAGTAAAATCCCCAAAACAAACAGCATGGGAGAGAAGCAGTACAAGCCCGGGAGAGCATGATAAAAGAAGTATGCAGTGGGTCACCGGCTTAACGCAGTTATTGCAAGCAAAAAAAAAAAAAAAGAAATTAAATATTAACACTTTTAATTTACTTTTTCTTAAGGCTTTAAGCTGTTCTTATTCTTCTGCTTACTTTTCTGCTTATCTCTGCCAGCAAAAGTGTTATGGTTGTTCTAAACGAATATTTCACATTGTGACACATTTATCAAATAATTTGAGATATGTGGTGTGTGTGTGTGTGTGTGTGTGTGTGTGTGTGTGTGTGTGTGTGTGTGTGTGTGCGCGCGAGTATGTGTATATATATATATGTATGTGTGTGTGTGTGTGTGTGTGTGTATGTATATATATATATATATATATATATATATATATATATATATATATACACATACCTTGTGCTACATACATACATATTCTTTGCTTTTTTGTAAAACACTGTATATGCTTTTTGTATATGCTTTTTTGTAAAGCACTGTATATAGTTTTGCATATGCTTATAAAAACACAAATATTTATATTGAAAGCACAGGCATTAGACTATTATACTGTATGTACATTTTATAATTGTCCAAAGTTCAATATATTTTGAAAGCTTTAGGTTTTCTTTGTTTCGCTTTAACAATATGATCGATCATTTTCTATACACTGGAGGCTTATAATCTTTCCCACTGATTTGTTTTTTCTCATCTCTTCATCTTGGGTGACTCATTCTGCTCTTTCTTTCAGTTTAATATTCAGTGCTTGTCTGCATTTTATATTTCAACATAATTCTCCTTTTGCTTTATCTGTATCTGTTTATCACTTCACCGTATCTCTTCCTCTTCCAGTTGCTTCATGTAAAGCAGGTTTAGACAGTCTGTTATACTCCTGCTGAGATCTCTTTGTTCCTTTTGAGTGGTTACCCACGTTTTCATTTTGCTGGTTTCACTCGTGTTTCTGTGCTTAGATATTCAGGCAATTGTGGTGCTTTTTTTTCTCATCATGTCTTCTGCTGTGTCTGCTGTCTTATGCATTGCATTGAGATATTTTTACGGGTAAACTGCCTATTCTCCTTTATTTGTAAGCTTATGGTAGATCAGATATTTGGGGTTTAAGAAATGTTTTCCAAGACAAAGGAAACATTTTTGCCTGGGTGGTTAATCAAATATATATATCAATGGTATTTGTCTTTTTCTTAGTTCTCCTCTTACCATAGTTATCAACTGGCTACACTTTGGGTGGAACCCGTCTCAGATGATAATGCGGGATTGTAAGTTACTCATTTACTCACCTTTAACCATTACAAAACAGCTTTACATACTAGTCCTGTACCAGGTGGGAGTGAACTGCTTAAATGCCTGGATTATATTATTCTATGCTCATAACTACATATTTTTTTCTGTTTTTTGTTCTATAGCTACTGAATAAGAATCAGGATAAATAAATCTATGGCAAGCTAATTGTTACAAAGGGAGTGTCATGACCATGCGCACATCCAAAAACAAAATAACAAATACATTAAACAAAATAGCCTCATAAAACTAAATAACAAATACAAAAACAACATAGCATCATAAAACTAAATAACAAATACAAAAACAAAACAACAAATACAAAAACACCATAGCATCATAAAACTATATAACAAATACAAAAACAAAATAACAATACAAAAACAAAATAGCCTCATAAAATTAAATATCAAATACAAAAACAAAATAGCATCATAACATGAAATAACAAATCTGAAAACAAAATAACAAATTTATACAAACTGGAAAACGCAGGTAAAATTTGAAAATGGAATACTTACTGCTCATTGGACAAGACACCTGTCATTCAAGATATTCAGGAAGTAGGAAATCTTATAACTAATAAAATTACAGAAGTAAACACTGGCAAGCGAAGGGGAAAAAGAAATTCATTCAACAATACTTAGAGGAAGGACATTCATATGCAGTGATACATGGTTTACTCTTTTCCCCCTCACACACTTTCCATCCAACTTCCGACACACTGCTGTACTGGATCTTGAATGACGGGTGCCGAATCCAATGAGCGCTAATTGATCCAATCTCAAACTATACCTACCTTTTCTGGTTTATCTCATTGTTGTTGTGTTTTTGTATTTGCTAATGTGCTTACGAATGTATTATTTTGTTTTTAGATTTGTTATTTTGTTTTCGGATTTATTAATGTGTTTCCTGATGTGTTCATGTGATTGTATATTGTTAATGATTGATTTGGGATTTGTTATTTTGTTTTATTATTCGTTATTTGTTTTATGATTGGTTAATGTGTTTTGCCCTTCTTGGCTACCGTAGTTCAATCAGTTTGGATCAATGTGTATGATGAGGCCTTCGTTGTAACATTATCAGGTTTGGACTGAAGCTAACAACCCCTGAAGAGAGTTTTACTTTGTTGGCATCTTCATCGGAAGAGAAGGTACAACTTTTATTGAGTAATTTGACGTGTTTATGATTTACAGATACTCACATTGTTTACAGTGTCAGTTTTTACCAGAAAATTTTAAAGCTTTTTGGCCATATTTTGCAGACAATATTATTGTAGGTAAAAGTATTTCATATGACTTCTATACAATTTCCTAAACTAGTATTTTGTATTACTCGGTATCTCTCTCTCTCTCTCACACACACACACTCTTTCTCTTGTTCCCTGTTCAGGCAAAGTGGTTAAAGGCTATTAACCAAGCCGTGGAAGATGTGCTCGAAGTGGGCCAAGATGATCAGACTCTTAATTTGAGTGGCAGTCAGAGGGCGGAGCCTCCTATTTCCCGCACTGCAACTTATACGTTTAGTAAAGAGGGCAGGTTCAAAGACGCCATATACACTGGCCGCTGGCTCTCAGGCAAGCCTTACGGCAGGCAAGTTCGTGTTTTCTGCAACAGAGCAGAAATATATTTATATTTTATTTCAAATATACGCTGAAATAAAACTATATACACTATATACAAATATACACTAAAATACTGACATTATATGTGTCTTATTATCTTTATTTCAGTGTAGAGGTGAATAAAAAATGGCCTTTCATGATATTTTTTCTTCTTATTTTATAAAATCATAAAAGCATTTTTTTTTGCATTCTACTATATGGCACATTATGTCTATACCACTGTCTTCAGCTACTAATGAGCGTTGTTTCATTTCTCTTTCGACAGCGGCACTCTGAAATGGCCAGATGGTAGAGTTTATTGTGGGATGTTTAAAAATGGCTTGGAGGATGGGTCTGTTATTATTATAAAAAATAATAATTATTATTATTCACAGAAATGAATGTTTCATCATCATTTGTTTTATGTCTCTAGGTTTGGAGACTCTATGATGCCCAACAAGTCTTTGAACAAGTATGATCGTTACAAAGGCCACTGGAAGGAAGGGAAAATGCATGGATTTGGAACGTACTGGTAAGATATGTGTTATGTTGAGTCATGTGCTGTTGGATTGGTTCTGGCCAGTGTTGTTCACCCAGTGTGTTTCCTATGCACAGGTATGCTACAGGTGAAGTGTATGAAGGCTCGTTTCAGGAAAACCTGCGCCATGGCCACGGCATGATGAGTAGTGGCAGAATGGCCTCTTCTTCCAGCAGTGTGTTTGTTGGCCAGTGGGTCCAGGACAAGAAAACTGGCTATGGCATATTTGACAACATCACAAAGTTTGTGAATTTTAGCTGTGAATTGTTTTTTAACTAGATTTTTTTTGGATGATGTAGGCAGCCAACATTACACCAGTTGAACAAAGAGGCTTCTAGCATAATCGTATATTTATTCTGCAGGGAACAATATAGTGATTTGTAATTCATTTGTAATCAACGTAAAAAAAAATAGTAGAGTAATTGAATAGAGTAAATGAATAGAGTAATTCATTCATTCATTCATCTTCTACCGCTATATCCGATCTTCCCTCGGGTCACGGGGCCTATCAACCTGTGATAGGTCAACCTGTGCCTATCTCAGGCGTCTATGGGCATTAAGGATGGAATGCCAACCCATTGCAGGGCACACACACACACTCACATTCATACACTAGGGACAATTTTCCAAGGTGCCAATCAGCCTATCATGCATGTTTTTGGACCGGGGGGGAAACCGGAGAAAAAACCCCTGAGGCACGGGGAGAACATGCAAACTCCACACACACATAGCCGAGACGGCAAACGAACCCGGACCCTGGCGGTGTGAGGCGAACGTGCTAACCACTACGCCACCGTGCCCCCTGAATAGAGTAATTGAATATGGCATAAATTTGCACTAACAGACTGATATGGTATAAAAGCCGTTGTTGCAAAATAATCAACTTCAATAATAACTTTAAAAATACTCAAACTATGAAGGAATAATTAGTATGTTATATAAAAAATAACAGAATTTTTATTTTTATTAAACACCGCTCTATTTAAACAAATTGTCATTTATTGATAATGATTGTTGAATGCTTTTGTGTTGTAATTGTTTAACAATAACATTTGATTCCCATTTCAGAGGAGAAAAATACATGGGTATGTGGCAGGAGGACCAACGGCAAGGCACCGGGGTCGTGGTTACGCAGTTTGGTTTATATTACGAAGGAGAATTTAGCAATAACAAAATGCAGGTATGTCAAAAGTATTTATTTGATGTTTAATTCATTTGGTTCAATTGTTGATCGAAACTATTTTTATTTGCCCCCCAGGGGACTGGGCTTCTACTCTGCGACGATGACACTTTCTTCAAGGGAGAGTTTTCCGAAGATTGGACATTGAACGGGAAGGTAAATTCGTAGAATTGCACAAAGTAGTTATTAATAAGTTGTGTCAATACATTTCTGATTCCTGGCGTAACGTGGTGTTATACAGGGCGTCTTGTCTATACCTAATGGAGACTCGTTTGATGGTATCTTTCTGGGCAAGTGGGGCTCTGAACTAAAAGTGACTGGCACGTTTACAAAGCTGTGCCTATATGAGACTGAGACGACGGCGAATAAAACCTTGTAAGTATCCGACTAGGACTTTTATTAGTAGATTGATATACCTCAAAGTACTTTCCTAATTAATACATTACTTAAGTTACAACTTGAGGGAAATTTGAACAATTGTTTTTTTACCTGGGTGTGTATGATGACATTGAACCTGCCTGGTTGTGGTGGTTGTTTTTTTTTGTGCTGGTTTGTTGCGTGTGTGTAGTGAGGTTGGTCATTATGCAGTTTCCTCTGAACAAAAATGGACGGCTGTGTTTGAGGAGTGCTGGAAGCGGCTGGGTTGTGAAACCCCAGGATTGGGAGAGAAAGAGAGAGCTTGGGAGAACATTGCAGTCATACTGACAAACAGCCGCAGGCAGCAGAGCAACAGGTAGACATTCGCACACATAAACACAAACAACATGCATTTGCTGGTCTTTGTAGTGAAGTGTTCGTACAGAGGTTTGTGTTTGTGTGTTTTCCAGGAGTACGGCCGCTCTGAGCCGCTCCCAGTGTAAGATGCTGGAGAGTCTAGAGGTGATACCTCAGCATGTAGGTCCTGTTACTGCTGAAGCCTATGACATCATCCGTCGTTACCTTATCAAGGTGAGGCTACATCTCTTACTAAAACCACATATTTAGTGCAAAGGTTCTCTTCATTCAATTATTTTTATCGTATGTACAACATAACCAGACCTGCACATTTTCAATTACTGAGATTCCGTTGGTTATTGAGTGGGCTTTACAAACACACCTTTAAATATAATTCTACATAACTTCATTACCACATGGTGTTGACTTTGATTAGGCATGTGATACTCCACTGCATCCTCTGGGCTGGCTGCTGGAGACCCTGGTCACCGTGTACAGGATGACGTATGTAGGCGTGGGCTCTAACAGAAGGCTTTTAAAGCAGGCTGTGGAGGAGATCCAGTCCTACCTCAAACGCATATTTCACTTGATCAGGTAAATTCTGTGAAACATGGGAAACCAGGATTGCTTTAGTCCGCTTGAGATGTGGATTTAAGCATGAGAAGGATTTGAGTGGATTTGATATATATTGATATATTAAAAAATATAATAATTATATATTATTATTTACATTTGGGGGCACGGTGGCGTAGTGGTTAGCACGTTCGCCTCACACCGCCAGGATCCGGGTTCGATTCCCGTCTTGGTCATGTGTGTGTGGAGTTTGCATGTTCTCCCCGTGCCTCAGGGGGTTTTTCTCCGTGTTCTCCGGTTTCCCCCCGGTCCAAAAACATGCATGGTAGGTTGATTGGCACCTTGGAAAATTGTCCCTAGTGTATGAATGCGTGTGTGAGTGTGTGTGCCCTGCGATGGATTATCATTCCATCCAGGGTGTATCCTGCCTTAATGCCCATAGACGCCTGAGATAGGCACAGACTCCCCGTGACCCGAAGGAAGATCGGATAAAGCGGTAGAAAATGGATGAATGAATGAATGAATTATTTACATTTGCAGCATGTAAATGTAAATGTGAATAATAATAATAATAATAATAATAATAAGGGGACACGGTGGTTTAGTGGTTAGCACTTTCGCCTCACACAACCAGGGTTGGTGGTTTGATTCCTGTCTCCGCCATATGCGTGTGGTGTTTGCATGTTTTCCCCATGCCTCAGGGGTGCCTCAGAGGTCTCCGGGTTCTCCGGATTCCCCTCGGTTTCAAAACATGCACGGATTGATACCTTAAAGCAGTGAAGATGAATGAATGAATAATAATTATTATTATTATTCATTGTTCATTGAAATTTTTTGTAGTTTAAGGTAGTAGAAGAAGAGAAAATTAGGAATCGTGGACATTTTAAAATTGGATAAGAGCTGCAACAATCATTTTGATAATCGATTAATCTGACTTTTTTTAAATAATTGTATAAGAAACATTTTTATTCAATTATTTGATTATTATATTCCTACATAAAACCCTAATTCAGAGTATTTATGTATAAAAGTGGATTTTAAAAAATGTAATATACACATATTGAGTTTAACTATCTTTTATTTTGCCATTTTAAAGCTTATATTAGTGGCTTGTTGACGAATGTCATTATTGATTATTATTAATATTATTGATTAGCTGTAGCAGCCTTACATTTGGTGTACTTGTGTTTTAAGGCTTTCATTAGATGCACTTATATAATAAGTATTATAATAATTATATTATATAATATTATATAGTATAGTATTATATAATAGTATTTGTTATATAATTATATAAGACACACATTTCTATACACATTTGAATGAGTCTCTGAGTTTTAAACCAGCTTGTGTTTTTTTTTTTCTGTTTGGCCAGCATGTGTTAATTACTTTGCCCACACTGCAAGGTTTAGATCAGGGGTGACCAACGTGGTGTGTTATTTCAGAAGAGTGCGTCAAACTGGTAGTCCTTTGTATGACTCAGTATCCATGAAGTAGCTCTCAGGTTCAAAAAGGTTGGTGACCCCTGGTTTAGATGTATCTGTGCCTCCTATATAAAAATCCGTCATTGCCGATACGACATGTGATTGGACTTAATACATTTTATGTAGGTGTGGACGTAAGAATTTGATTTGTTTCAATTGACAAAACTATTAAGAATTTTTTTCAAGATTTAAACCAGTCTAAATACTAAAATCAGTCCTATCTTCTGTTTCATCTTGAACTTTTGTTTCATTTAGCAAAAAAAGGAACTGTTTTATATAAATACTTGTATGCCTTATGTATCAGTTATGTATCTTTATGTATTTATGTATGTTGCCTACACATGCAGCATTAGATCATCAGATTAGATCATTTTAAGACGTTCTGTAATTTCTGCCAGGTTTCTTTTTCCTGGTCTTCCAGAAGAAGGTGGTTTTATCGCCGAGTCAGAGGCGAAGCCCAGTGACTTTCTGAACAGCAGTGCAAGTTCAAACTCCAACCAGCAGGGGTAAGAACTATAACAAATGTGCTTAAGCATATACTAGCCCATGCAGAGTATCAATTATATCCAGCATTTAAATGATATCCAAGGCGCCGTAGTTTTTAACCGAACACCGATAAAATAAAGTGCATTGTTTCAGAATTGATTGTAAAGTACGTATGGTATTTGTGTGTTTATGTGTTGCAGTTGGATTGTGAGTAGCACCAGTTTGCTGCTTCCTCTTTTGTTACCTCGTCTCTATCATCCTCTCTTCACGCTGTATAAACAAGAACGAGAGAGGGAGGAGGAAGTGTACTGGGAGTGTGTGATACGACTCAACAAGCAGCCTGACTTTTCTTTGCTCACCTTCCTGGGCGTGCCTCAGTGAGTGATTTAAACAAACACACATAATCAGTTTTAGTGTGCACACACTCATATTCACACAGACTCACCCTGTCATCACGGTGTTTACCGAGTGACGTCTTCTTAAAGGCACAGAATATAGAGAATATAGTGTGTTCTTTACTTTGGTTACTTTTTCACTTTTCAGAAAATTCTGGCCAGTCTCAATTTCTGTTTTAGGAGATATAAAGGATGTGAGTATTAAGTATGATGCTTATGTTAAAAAATGTTAAACCCCTAATTCAGATAGTGCCAAAACAGAGGGACATGCAAGTTTAAAATGTTCTCGATAAATATTTTACAGGTGCTGCCTAGCAGTATGAACGCTTGTTTTGCTACTGCTGTGGAGACTCTGCAACAGATCAGGTAAAAGCAAATACAAACCAAATTATATGGTTTTGTGTAACTGGGGGGAAAAAAGCCATCTTGTATTTATAACATCATATAATAGGTTAACTTTGTATAAAGGAAAACACATGAGTGTCATTATTAGTGATGCTTACAAAAACATCACTATCATAATCTCTCTCTAGCTTCTGTCAAATTTTCAGCATGTAACTCATCGCGCAGTTTTTGTCCGATCCTCACGAATCATACCTCATACCGTGCGGCCTGATGGTGTGAGGTGTGCTGTTACTTTTATAAGGAATCGCCCTGCGGAATTCCGAACCCGGGGCCAAAAAGCAGGATTTTTTCCCCATTGAAAACGAATGGGGTTGAAATTTCGTGCCTCACAGCTCAGCCTGTGAGCGTCCTACATGCACATATGGCATATCCACTCGTAGGGAGTCCAGAGTGGATAACGATCATATACCTCCCAAATCCCACACCCGTTTGGAATTTCGGGAAATCCGCAACATTCCGGCCCCATAGAGAATAAATGGGGAAATTTGGCGCTTCTTTCTTTCGGCCCGTGTTCGTCCAACATGCCATTTGACATATCCACCGTATGTGAGATGGAGTCAAGGGCTTCGCAATCATATGATTCTCGATCCCCACTCGGAATTCTGGGAATTCTGTGTCGTTCCGGGCCATACAGATGAATGGGGAACATTTTGACGCTCTGCTGTTCGGCCGTATCGACGTATCCACTCGTCCGGAGAGGCAAGGACATATCTATATCTATATATATATATATATATATATATATATATATATATATATATATATATATATATATATATATATATATATATCCGAGTTCATGGAATACCACAGGGAATTATGGGTAATGGGGACAAATTCATGGTTTTGCCCTGGGACGACTTTTTACCATAGAAAACCGCTAAACATTAAACAGACCAGGTTCTAAAGGGTCGTGCCCGGAGCCGAGGTTTGCATCTAGAACTATTTTGACTTACCGGTGAGGTTTATGGGTATTTGTTTATCAGCAGCTATTTGACAGCCAGGCCACAGCATTTCATTTGCTGGTGTGGTTTTGTCTTGTCACATGACCCAATTTTGGCCTAGATAGATAGATAGCCTCATGTCAAACTCATTGTCACCGTGGGCCGCATCAGCATTATGGCTGCCCTCGAAGGGTCAGTTGTAACGATGAGACAGTATATATTGTTTGATGAGTGACACGGCCTCATAACACAAAAGACATACCGCTTTTTCTCCATCTTTCTTGGCAGTGCCTTCCATCTGCATCAATTTTTTTTCGCTTCCTGGACATTTTGGGCTAATTTGTAGAGATTTCCCAATTCCGCTTGTTGGAAAAAAATCACCCTTGGTAAACGCAGGATGCCATCACTTCGCGGGTGACGTAGTCGCATGCATCGTGGGAGATGTAGTTTATTGTCAATGCACGCTTTAAAGCAGAATAGCTTTATTTTAAGACGATCCTGCACCTTTTAAGCTCTTGCGGGACATATAAAAACACTTGGCAGGCCAGGCCTCGAGTTTGACATGTGATATAGAGGATGTCACATTTGCTGACGGATAGTTAATCAAGGGTATTTGATTAGCGGAAGCCATAAAAGTGCTTTTATACACGTGGCTTTTCGATTTTGCCGAAAAATAAAAAAATTAAATCAATTATGAAATCTGAGGCTACCTGATTTTAAGACCTTCTAAGGAAAAAAAAAAACATAGAATTCAAAGAGGGTGTATTTTGAGCGTAACAGGATTGTATGCATATATTGTGTGCAGCTTAACTTTTTGGCTACACGTGGCTCTTTGTTCTCTTTTCGTCAGCACAACGTTCACTCCTGCCGACAAGCTTCAGGTCATTCAGCTGACCTTTGAGGACCTCACACAGGAAGTGCAAACCTTGTTGGGTCGGGACTTTCTGTGGTGCATGGATGACCTCTTTCCAGTCTTCCTCTACATAGTTCTCCGTGCACAGTATGTTGGAACACACCACGCCTCTGGTTCTGCCATGTTGCTCATAACCCAATCAGATTTCCTACATGTGATATTGTACTATTTGTGAATTCAGGATCAGAAACCTTGGCTCTGAAGTGAGTCTCATAGAGGACTTAATGGAGCCTGCGTTACAGCATGGAGAACTCGGACTCATGTTCACCACTCTCAAAGTATGACAGCATGACCACGTCACCCCAGACCTGCAGTACATTAAGATATAGATTTAGGTCTATTTCATTCTTTAGTGTTTTCAAGCATAAAAGCATCATTGCAGTGCATACACACACACACACACACACACACCACTAAACATGAAGTCAACACTAAGTCAAGAAATTGGGAGTAAAACACACAATGAAAGCGCTTTATTTACTAGTCTAGGCACTTTTTTACAGGTGATATTGCACCACTATAGATTTGTTCTTAAACAACGTTTGGCCGGGTTTACTTTTCGTCAATTCATGCATCTGGTTGTAGATTGATACCAACCATATGCCTTTGTAATGTATATTAAATGGTCCGATTCTATATTTTTAGTTTGCATGTTAAAACTCGGGCACGGTGGCTTAGTGGTTAGCATGTTCGCCTCACACCGCCAGGATCCGGGTTCGATTCCCGTCTCGGCCATGTGTGTGGAGTTTACATGTTCTCCCCGTGCCTCAAGGAGTTTTTCTCCGGGTTCTCCGGTTTCCTCCCCGGTTCAAACACATAGGTAGCTTGATTGGCAACTTGGAAAATTGTCCCTAGTGTATGAATGAATGTGAGTGTGTGTGTGTGTCCTGCGATCCAGGGTGTATCCTTACTTAATGCCCATAGACACCTGAGATAGGCACAGGCCCCCCCGTGACCCGAGGGAAGATCGCATATAGGGGTAGAAGACGATTGAATGAATGTTAAAACTCAAATGAATTTAATATATTTTGTTTTTATTGTGTCCCAGATCACTTTTTAAATGCTTTCGATCATGCTAACCTTTAAAAGATCATCGCTCTCATTTTCTGTTTGTCAAATATAATGTCTAACATGCAGTAAAAATACAAAACCCCAGACCACATCCTGAAACAGTTTGAGCAGTTAAAGTTAAATGACTATTTTTCAGTGTCTTGGGTGCATTTGTACCTTTATATACCTTTGTGTACCTTTATATACAAATATAGAAAAACATCACCATGTTTAATTCTACACCTATGACTCTGTAAAGTGACGGTGTATAAATATGGCCTTTGAAATTGTGGTTAAAGAACTTATACCATGTCTCGTGATTTTTCAATATATATTGACCGTGGAAGTGATTTTTATCGGCTCCATTTTTTTAAACGAATTTTATTTGTGCTTTTATTCTGTCACTGCAGGCTTGCTACTGCCATATCCAGAGCGAGAATCCGACAGGCATGTAGAAGTCTCTGGATAGTGTTTTGGATGCAGTGCATTCTACAGTATGATTCGACACCTGCGGAGGAGGAGTAAACACTGACATGTTCCCAGCACCTTCATTACACCCTCCTATGTTAGTAGCTGCTTTTAAACGAATCAGAGTTTTATAAGTAATTATTTTTATTAATATGGCCGTGTTATTTGTTATTTTACTGAGTCAATTTTACTACTGAGTCACATTTCATGCTTTTTATACGATTAATGTTGTACTGCATGATGTTTTTGTTTTTTTTCTTCATACACTGTAATGTAGCACAACGTACACAGTTATTAATGCATTAAGAGAGATTCAGCACATTTGTACCGTATTGTTTCTTCTAAACTCTGCACGAAGCTGTGACCTTTTTTTATTGCCATACTCGCCTGTCACCTAGGTGTGACCATATGCAAAAAAAAAGACCATGTATTTTAGTCATGCTTACAGGAAATATCAATTTTTAGGGGGCGGGGTTTAGCGGCAAACCCAGATCATTTTGTCACACAAAAGTTAAAAAGCCAAGTATTTATATTGAGACACATTTCAACATTAACTGTTTAGAGATTCAGCACACTCCTTTTGTTTTGTGTATGAATTACAGCACAGGTGTAATATAGTACTTATAGTACTTATATATAGTCATATAGTACTTTCCTAAGTTATTGGCTCAAAACCAAAAGGGAAAAGAAGGGTTCGAGAACGTGAGCACTTGGTCTCGTTAGAGTAGAATGTAAAATGTGCTTAAGGCTGAACTCTGTGGTAACCATATACCATCCCATAGTAATCATGATTACTGTGAAACAAAAAATAAACAGAAAAGTAATCGCATCTGTATGAGCTCTGCATTGCCAACCACTTACGTCTTTTAAATTAACGAAACCTTTTGTAATTACTATATGTTTTTCAAGATACTCTTCAAAACATGTCGCCACTTTTCAAAACATTTTATTTATGCCACTTTTATGCCACAAGGCATGTTCTTTTCATTTCGGTTCAGTTCTACTGTACATGCTGATTCTATTCATAAACTGAATATATATAGACTGAATAATACATATAATAATAATAATATATATATATATAGTGCTCTACATCTTTTAAGGCCTTTAATTATATTATATATATATATATATATATATATATATATATATATATTATTTTTTGAATATCAAATAATAAGATAATTACATTTTTATCAATTTTAAAACAAACATTATTGCTGATAATCTACAAAGAATTTGCTTATAAGACTTATTTATTAGAAAATTTCTATTTTTATTAACTGGCACTGATTTGATGTAACTATATTGAGCTTCAAATAATGTAATTTTTTGTTTATAATGGTATAAAAACAGAACTAGATCTAGACATGAACAAGGAGTTACACGTGTGATATTTAATAGGAAAGGAGAAGTTGCGGACTGGTAACTTACACCATTGTAATTAAAAGCGCAGTTTACTGCAGATGAAAATGTCACATGAGGTGTGTGTCCTGCTTAATGCCTCGCATGTCCTGAGAAACTACAGAGAACCGATCTAAGTAACCTCATAGCAATTACAGAGTTCTCGGCGTGTAATAGAATTTCAGGCGTGCTCGTTGTATGTACTGAGGCTGAAAGTGCCGGTAGATTCAAGTCAAGTCTTGTCGTTCCAAGAGTCTAGTGATAACGACTCTGACACAAAATCCATTCATTATATATCTGTATACAGGGCACTCTACACTTTTGTTTCTGTTCATGTTTTTTTCTTTTCTGGTTGGTTTTAATATTTTAATGCAATGTCATTTTATTTGAATTAACCAGATAAAGTTTTTTGATTGGTAAAGTGTTTGTATCTCTTTCTGGACGTTTTATGTAATGAATAACTTCTGAAACATGTTAACTAAAAACGTGCTTTATTCCAAACTACTAACTTTAGTAGGAAAATGCTGACTCGACGTCGGTTCACAGCAAACATGAGAATAGAGTAAAAAAAAATTTTGTGTCCATGGAAACTGCTGATCTTCTGTTTGTTTTTCTATGCTGCACTAGAATTTATGGTGTGAAAGCAAAAAAAAAAATCACAAGATAAAAGTACAGAGGAATGGAATATTTTAAAAGTCAGAGTCAAATGGCAAGACTGACTTGAGCTAACAGGAAGTCTGTGGTGAGTTAAAGAAGCACTTTTTTTCATTATAGTCGTGTTAAGAAGAATCCCAGAATGCACAAGAGCAGAACTCCAAAATGTCTTCAAAATTTTCAGATTTTATAATATTAAAAATATAGGTTGTTCGATTACTTCAAGTGTAAACATCAACATATTGTATTGATCCTCTATTATAGGGGCACGGTGGCTTAGTGGTTAGCATGTTCGCCTCACACCTCCAATATCAGGGTTCGATTCCTGTCCTAGTGTATGAATGTGTTTGTGTGTGTGTCCTGCGATGGGTTGGCATTCCATCCAGGGTGTATCCTGCCTTAATGCTAATCAGATGCCTGAGATAGGAACAGGCTCCCCGTGACCCGAGGGAAGATCGGATAAAGCGGTAGAAGATGAATGAATGAATGATCGTCTATTCACCATTCATATATTTTCACATGAGTACTATTTATATAGAAGAAAAGGAAATTTCCTTTCTTTTGTATATCCAAACTTTGACTGTTTATCTGCCAAGAGATTATTTTCCACATAAATGTCATATCTGGCAAATCAAAAACATGGACTTTATACCTGCGTATGCCAGTCATGCAAACCTGCCATTACACAAAAACCTGAAAAAGTAGTTGCCTGTGTCTGTTTAAGTGCTTCATTCATTCATTCATTCATTCATTCATTCATTTTCTACCGCTTTATCCGATCTTCCCTCGGGTCACGGAGAGCCTGTGCCTATCTCAGGCATCTGATTAGCATTAAGGCAGGATACACCCTGGATGGAATGCCAACCCATCGCAGGGCACACACACACACACATTCATACACTAGGGACAGGAATCGAACCCTGATATTGGAGGTGTGAGGCAAACATGCTAACCACTAAGCCACCGTGCCCCTATAATAGAGGATCAATACAATAATATTTTGATGTCTACACTGGAAGTAATTGAACAACCTATGGGCATTAAAGCAGGATACACCCTGGATGGAATGCCAACCCATCTCAGGACACACACACATTACATTCATACACTAGGGACAATTTTTCCAAGGTGCCAATCAACCTACCGTGTATGTTTTTCGACCGGGGGGGGGAAACCGGAGAACCCGGAGAAAAAACCCCCTGAGGCACGGGGAGAACATGCATGCAAACTCCACACACACATGACCAAGACGGGAATCGAACCTGGATCCTGGCGGTGTGAGGCGAATGTGCTAACCACTACGCCACCATGCCCCTTAACTACTTCATGATAACATAATTTTTCTGTTTGTTGTCTCCTTACTGATTCTGATACTGCGATATAAATAGTTCTATTACAGCTTCTTGTTTTTCATAATAAAAATTGTATCATTAATGTAAATTAGTGTAAAGCAACAATTAAATTAAAAAAGTTGTAAAACCAATTTATTGCTCAATCAGATCTTTTTAGAGACATTTATGAAGTATTTTATTAAAGGCAGGGGCACTGGGAGGTAAAACTGCTAGTATTAACTTTTACTTAAAAATATGTTTTGCAAAATGTTCAGATTTTATAGGTTGTTCAATAACTTCCAGTGTAGACATCAATATGTCATTCCATATATATATATATATATATATATATATATATATATATATATATATATATATATATATATATATATATATATCCTCTGTTCACCCTTCGTATATATTCACACGAGTACTATTGATATAGAAGAAAAAGAAATGTTCTTTTTTTTCAGGGGGACATGGTTTAAGTGATGATTTACTGATAATTAACACATTATTATAACTTATATGAAACTGCATAATATTTAAATCTTGTTTTATTAGAATAATTTTTTTTTATTCAATGAGATGATAAATAATTTGACCAAAATTTTTTCTTGGCAAAAAAGTCTCATTGACAATTGTTGACAATTGTTGACCTATTTGACTTATATATATCTATATACTATATATATATATATATATATATATATATATATATATATATATATAGATATATATATATATATATATATATATATATATATATCTATATATATCATATCTAAAATGAAATATTATATATTATATCCATACATATAAATACATATAAAATGAAAAAAAAAAAAATATATATATCTATATATATATATATATATATATATATATATAGATTTTTTTTTTTTTCATTTTATTCTGTATTGTATTGTGTCGTGTCGTGTCGTGTTGTATTGTATTGTATGCAGTTTATGTGTGCAGGCCCTCCTCCGGATCCCAAAGCCACACCCTCTGATGGGTGACGTCACCAGTGGGCCTCCTATAAAGGCTTGCCTGAGACAGAAGTAGGGATGTACGTTAGCCGTGTTCTCTTTCATTGTTTACAAAATACGGATTTTGTGTGTTTTGTGTGTTGACTGTTTCCCTTCAACTAATACATTGAGTATACATATATCTCAGTGCATATATTTATTTGTTTGTACATATTTTGTTTGTTTGGTGTGTTTACCGGCAGTAGGTGCGTCGCTGCCATTTTTATTGTATGTAAGTTTTCTTTCCTGTTTTTCCGTAAGAGAACCAGGCCAGTTGTATGTCTTTCTTTTTGTGTTGTTTTGTGTTTAGGAAAGTTAGGCGGATAAAAAGTTGTTTGTTTGTTATGTTGGACTTGGCGCAACCTGAAGCTCACCCACTAACTGTAAATACACAATACACTTCTGTTAAGATGTGTTTGTGTTCTATACCTCTCAATTCAATACATAATACATATTTACATCCACCCTCTTCCAGGTTGTAACAGTCATGTTCTCTGTATCTTGTGCAATTCTGGGGTTAAACAATGATGTAGTTCGTCTCTCTGTTCCGTGTAACTTCCAATTTCATTGAAAAGGTTGCAGAAATAGGTATTCGGAAAAATCAGGGTGTTTTTTTTGTTTTTGTGTAAGTGTTCAAGAACATATAAGTTAACCAACTATATTTTGTGTATGGTGGAAGTTAGGATGATATATTTCAGTTCACTACATCCTCTAGGCCAATGGATTAAATGGGATTAGAGTGGGATTAGATTCTGTTTCCTAAACAATCCCTAAATAAATGTATATACTCATTGATAACCAGCACAGAAGTGAAACATCGCCCAAAACCAGAAAATGATGGTTCACTTCTACCTGCTCCCTTTGACACACTTAATGTATGTGGTAACATATTTTACAGCTCCGCTGACAATCTTTAAAAGCTTTTAATGTGAATTACATTGTGTGTGTATTTCTATTGTTCAATACCGAACATTATCCTACAGCTTTCTGCTGCCATCTAAGAAGTTATGTATACATTCTTATTATCTCTATGGAAAGTATTGAAAGATTGGTTTTGCCTTCTTTTGCAATACATTATTGACAAATTATATAGTGCGAGTAAAGTGCACTTTTGTAACAGCATCTAAACACGAACAGCTGTAGGGTGTGGTAATGTGCTTCATTGTAACCTCACCACAACAGATGTGTAATGTTCTTTCTTGCTGGTTTGGACCTCAGCCACCAGGGGGCACACTAAGTACGAATAAATACTGTTAATATTTATAAATTTGATGACGACAAACCATGATCCCATGGTTGTGAACAAGGGTGTATTTTTTCAAGGTGTTATTGAAATGGGAGAACATTTTATGGCTGTTGTGTGTTAAAATATTAATAATAATAAATTAGAATGGGGGGCACGGTGGCTTGGTGGTTAGCACGTTCGCCTCACACCACCAGGGTCCGGGTTCGTTTCCCGTCTTGGCCATGTGTGTGTGTGTGTGGAGTTTGCAGGTTCTCCCTGTGCCTCAGGGGGTTTTTCTCCGGGTTCTCCGGTTTCCTCCCGGTCCAAAAACATGCACGGTAGGTTGATTGGCACCTTCGAAAATTGTCCCTAGTGTGTGTGTGTGTGTGTCCTGTGATGGGTTGGCATTCCATCCAGGGTGTATCCTGCCTTAATGCCCATAGACGCCTGAGATAGGCACAGGCTCCCCGTGACCCGAGGGAAGATCGGATAAAGCGGTAGAAGATGAATGAATTTAGAATGGTGATTAGAGCTACCAAAGCCTTGTCTGCACCTAAGATTTAACTTTTTTGATCCTTTGTGAATTGTTAGAAATGTGAACCTTTATTGGTTGTTTTTAGGCTGTTCTTTTCTTTATGATGCATTAAATCTTCTTTCTCAATAGAGACTCGCCATGCTTACACAATTGAATTACATGAATTACATGAATTACACAATTGCACCAGTTAGGTAAGAGTTGTCTCCGGTCATATTCTGATTAAACCAGATATCATGAACTAATTGAATGGAGATGAATTGACAGAATACTGAAGATTCCCCATTTGTGTCAGTTTTCATCAGTTTTCATAGAATCTTACTTCTATGATAGCATTTAATTTTTCAGCATTTAGATGGCAACCATATACTGAAATCCACTCAACCCTTTAAAAAAAACAAAGTCATGGAAATCTAGCACCATAATAAAATTGTATTTTATTGGAGTCCCTTTGTAAAATATCCAAAAGGACATAGTTGTGCAGCACTCACAGCTATTTATGTAGGAATATTGAGTTTCATTTGGTCTCATTGTGTTTACATTTTGAGAATTATATCGAGAACTAAAATGCTTTTCTGAGAAGCCTTTGGCAGTTGAACCGATGACTCACTGTGGATTTCATGAACATAGGTAGACTGCAAGCATAGAATGTTACATAAACAGATCACTGTCTGGACATTTTAGCCATGATGAATGGACAGTTTACTGATGAAAATATATATGTGTGTGTGTTTTAAAAAAAAAATGCAAACCAGTGTATATTTTAAGGACATTCATCATACATACACAAGATTCAGAAAATGAATGCATTTTTAAAAAAAAAAAGCTTTACAGAAATCCAAATGGAGATGCCTGCTGAGCAAGGCAAACATGATTACAGAATACAGGTGCAAAATAGTAAATGCATTTACATTTACAGCATTTAGCAGATGAGTGGTGTACAAATAGTGCTTTAAGGCTCTGTGTAAGAATACTCGAGTATGATTTATGACAGGGGCACGGTGGCTTAGTGGTTAGCACATTCGCCTCACAACGCCAGGGTCTGGGTTCGATTCCCATTTCAGCCATTTGTGTGTGGAGTTTGCATGTTCTCCCCGTGCCACAGAGGGTTTTTCTCCGGGATCTCCGGGTTCCTCCCCAGTACAAAAACATGCACGGTTGGTTTATTGGCACCTTGGAAAATTGTCCCTAGTGTATGAATGTGTGTGTGAATGTATGTGTGAGTGTGTGTGTGCCCTGCGATGGGTTGGCATTCCATCCAGGGTGTATCCTGCCTTAATGCCCATAGACGCCTGAGATAGGCACAGACTCCCCGTGACCCGAGGGAAGATCAGATATAGTGGTAGAAGATGAATGAATGATTTATGACAAACTTGGGATACAAACAACCCTAGACTCAGTTGAGGATGGATTTATTTATTTATTTGTTTGTTTGTTTATTTATTTATTTTGTGTTGCCAACACATTAAAAAAGTGTTAGGTTAGGTATTGTTGGAAGAGATAGGTCTTCAGTCGTTGCTTGAAGATGTGCAGTGTTATATGTGCTGAAATGATGTTTAACAGGAGAATACTGTGAATAAGTGAGCTGGGATGAACATTGGACAGTCTATGATAACTAGATAACCGCAGATACAATATACAACATAAATCTACAGCGACTTTGAAAATATAATTATCAAAATTGCTAAATACAACAAAAATGTAAAATAATATATGAAATGTGTTAACGCTCCCTGTGTGTTTGTGTCAGTTTTCTTCAGAGATCATAGTCCCACAGAGTCCTGATCTCAACATCATGGAGTGTGTGTGGGATTCCATGAAGAGACAGAATGATAACGTTTACATCCACAGAAGATATGTCTTTACTTCTCCAAGATGGAACAACCTACCAGCCGAGTTCCTTCATAAACACTGTGTGTAAGTGTACCTAGAAGTATTACTGCTGTTTTGAAGGTAATGTGTGTTCATGCCAAATATTGATTTGATTTCCATTTCTCTTTTCTTCATTCACTAAATTTCATTCATTGATTAAAGTAAATATTTAACACTTCCACTTTTGAAAGCATTCTTTGTTTGCAGCATTTTTTTCACACCTGCCAAAAACGTGTGCACAGTACTCTATATTGAGCCCGCTCCTAAAAGAACAAACTGCAAAGATGCAAACATCGATTTTGTATATAATATCCTATAACCTTGAAAAGCACTAAATAACAGATGCTAGCCTTACTAAGGCTGAGCTTCAGACAAAATTGCCTCATGGAGGTGTCCATCAACGTTCTCTGGTCTCCTGCACACTTATTCATGGCCTTAATTTAAATACACTGCCGAATCCAATTGCTTTATTTGTGGTCTTGATGCATTTATTAAATGTAAATCATTCACAGCTAAATCCTTTCAGCAAAACCTGTCGCGCAATTATTTCTGGATTGTTGTAGGTGTCTCTGATTCTAGCCTGTGACATTTCCCTTTCTTTTTGTCTATAGTATGTAACATTACAATAATACCAGATCTATGCTGGACTGTATTATAATGGCTGTAACAGACAGCATGGCTGAGAAAAATGTCCAGGCTCCACAGTCTCCTCGTGGAGGTGGAAGTGGCCCAAACGTGCTAGAACAACCCACATCACATATGACATTAAATGATTGCCAAATGCAAATGCATTATTTAGTGTCAGATTCTGTGTTAAGGAATTGCATTCATATCGCAGACGTCTTCCCGACAGTCTCAGTTCAACCAGAGAGAGAAAGGGCAAAAGCATACCTTCGTTTCTGAAAAGGCTCACAAGTTTCAAGGTTTAAACGATACCTTGGGAACAATAGTCTGTCTTTCCTGCTGACTTATAATTGTCATGGCCTTCGCTAGTTTAACATTCAATTATTTTATTTCCCAGTTCATATTTTTGCAATGAACACAAGGTCCATTGTAATCTCATAAACTGGCAGTCTTTTTTCCTTGCACTTCTGCATTGTTTATCGGAATTGTTCTCGAATCAGTGACTAAAATGATGATTCTATCATCTGTCCCTTTTACATTTAATAAGTGTCTAATCATTTTTGCTTTGTCTACTTTTAGTTTCTCCTCTACAGACATTTTTCTTTGCAGAGAAAAAGGGAACAAATACACCAACACACATATTCATTCACACCTAGGGACCAATTTGATTTCCAAATCCACCTACTTGCATGTTTTTTGGTAGCTGGGAGGATCCTAGAAGAAATAAATGGGGCGATGGAAAGACATACACAACTCTTGATGTAATGCAACAAACTAGGGCTTTGGGGAAGTAACACTTTTAACTGAATTGTTATATTTAAAGGTTGTGGCTAATAAATGCCAGATCACATGAAAGGTGGCTTCGTTTAACCAGTGTTTAAATCCACACTGTACCATACTGAGGAATTAACCCCAGGGAAGATAAAAGATAAATATAATTACCAGAACATACAATGGTAAATGGAACAGGGTTGGAACCACATCTGTGGAGTTGAAAAGTATATTAAAATGAGGAGTAGCAGTGATTATTCCCAACCTGTGGTCTCCACATGGCTTTTTGACAATCGCCACAGATGCAGCTCATGGACCAGAAGGAGGTTTTTCCCAAGCATAGTCTGAATCTGGTCCTAGATTATTTGTTTGTTTGTCTGGTGACATTCGTTATGGTGGAAGGTGAAGCGCTTAGCATCACCTGTGTTGATTGTTCTCCGCCAATGAAGTGTGATACAGGTGTCCACCAAACAAGCCTTCTCGACCTTCTAATCCAATGCAGACTGGCCGACATCCAAGAACATCAAGCTACTAATATAAGGGAACCCTAACCACTCACTCATAGCCTCATTACTCCTCTTTCATTTCGGCGTGTGGTTGAACTTCATTGATGAGAAGTATAATCATGTACCATTACGACACACTACTGGTTTGTACACGATCCATCGCAGCTGCACATGACCCATCACGTCCCATTCTATATACATAGAGAGACGTTTGAATAAATAAGCGATTGCCGCGGCTTAAGCTTTTGTCCTTAAAGGCATTTTTATCCTAAGGCATTTTTTCCCTAACATTACTTTTATACATTAAGTCGTTTTGAACCCAGTACGTTTACACTCGAGTAAAAATCCTGCGTCTTTTCAAACCCTAGTACAAATACTTCTACCTGAGGACTGAAACTACAGCTCTGGTTGCATCATTCCTTTCCAGAGAGCTTTTAGCCAGGCCTACTACATGCTCTGCCCTGGTGTGTAGAAGATTTCAAGGACCTTAAAAAAAACAAAACGGTGAAATGTCTCTGCTGTAATTATATAGTGTAAGGGTAAAGTAGGTGAAATTATTAAAGAAAGGCGTGAATTCTGAAGATGCAACGAAACTGGAATTCATATTTATGTCCATTTTTTGTGGAAATGCACACTCATAAGCATAGTTACATGTAACGGCGTTACGTAATTTAATTACAAAATAAAGTAATTCCTTACAGAGAAAAAATGTGTAACTATAATAAAAGTTGCTGCTGCAGTTTCATGTAAAAAACAGAATCTTCTTTTAGAAACTTTTTTCTTCGAATGCTAACTTAAAGTGCCGCCTAGTGGACAAATGAAAGTAATCAAAATGTACTTTTATAAGGTAATCGAAAAGTTACACTATTTATTACATTTTCAATAGGTTCATTTGTTATCTATTACATTTCCAAAGTAACCTTCCCAACACTGTTCATAAGTGAGTCTGTTTAACCGTGTGTATGTATATTTTAGCGTGTCCTTAGACACACACTGATCTGTTCCCCGGTAATTCTCTCACTGGCAGATGCACGTCTGTGTGGATTTAGCTCAGGATTAGAAGGCTAACCTCGTCTCTTCACACCACTGCATCTAGAACCACGAGAGCAGTGAGTCAATATTACAATGGGAAGAAAACAGGCAGTAAGTTACATGCTCTAAACTCATTTTCAGAGTAATACACAGTTACGGGAACGAGGCTTAAGTCTTCTTAGTCTTTTTGTGGTCTGTAGATTTCTATTCCTTATAGAACTAATAATGTGTTAATTATTTCCCAAAATTAGAAGGTTGCTATTTACTAAATTAGGTACAGATGTTGCTGCTATTTTATTCTAAATGATAAAGCGATGCCATCGTATATGAACATGTCTTTAAATAATTAAACTGTGTAAGACAACACTTCAAGTATTCTTACAGTCAGTGTGTTTGAGCTTTAATCAGGTTATCTGATAGAATTGTGATCTCCCCAGTGTTTTGGGAATTGTTTTGCAGTAACAGTGTTAAGTTATTGATGATATGGTTATACAGTACAGTGCAAACGTTTTAGGCAGGTGTGAAAAAATGCTGTAAACTAAGAATGCTTTCAAAAATGGAAGTGTTAATTATTTACTTTCAGCAGTGAATGAAATGCAGTGAAGGAAATCAGATCAATATTTGGTGTGAACACGCTTTACTTTAAACAGCAGTAATACTTCTAGGTACACTTACACACAGTGTTTATGAAGGAACTCGGCTGGTATGTTGTTCCATCTTGGAGAAGTAAACACAGATCTTCTGTGGATGTAGACGTTCTCACATCCTCTTCACAGTCTCTTCGTGGAATCCCACACACACCACATGATGTTGAGATCAGGACTCTGTGGGGGTCGTGACATCACTTCCACTACTTCTACTTCTTCAAAAGATATTGATTTGATTTTCGATTTATTATTTTGTTCGCTCACGTCGCATTTTGTAAATTGACAAAAATAAACAATCATTATTTATATTTCTGAAAGCATTCTCTGTTTACAGCATTTTTTCACACCTGCCTAAAACTTTTGCACAGTACTGTATATACACACACAAACAAATTACTATCAATATAATTATACTGATATATGGCTAGACTGGAAATGGATATTCTAACACCCCTTTTTGTGCTTTGATTTTCAGAGTGATGTAACGGCAAGGTCAGTTGCTTCAAAAAGAAACTGAAAGCTTTTTTTTTTTTAAAGTACAACAGAATAATGAACTTAACATTAATACATTTATTGATCTGGATTTCATATATACCTGAACAATTCCCGAACGAAGGATTTCTTTTTCCGACCTTGTTCTTAGGAGAAACCTTTAAGAAGGAATAAAGGAATCATTTAAAGCAGGGGTCACCAACGTGGTGACACGTTGACATTTTAGATGCATCTTACTGATGAGTTGTGGAAGCCTGAGAGCTACTTATGTGCTCCTTGGGGGCTACCTGGAATGTAGTTTACTCGTTGTTGATAGTTACTGTTAGAAATCATAAGTGTATTCACATAGAATAAACGAGTATCATTAATAATTAATAATAATATATAACTAAAGGGCAAATTTTTATTTCAGAGGAGTATTTCAAACTGGTAGCCCTTTCTATGACTCAGTGTCCATGTAGTAGCTCTCAGGTTACAAAAACGGTTGGTGATCCCTGATTTAAAGTAATGGAATTTGTTAATGTTTGGGGAAAGTTTAGGACACAAGGGTGTTTTCAGTTTGTCAACTTTTTAATTATGGAACAAAGGAGTGTTAAAAAGAAAAAACATATAGGAATCTAGGACTCAACAGAATTCTTATTGTTTTAAGATGGAAATGTGAGAAACAGAAAACCAGCGTCCTATTCAGGAACTCGAGCTACATCGACAACGCTTTGCAAACACCTCTGCGTGAACCACGTGTGCGGACCTCTGGGCTCTGGACCAGAAGGTTGCAGGTTCAAATCCCACGCAGCTGCCACTAGCGGGAACCTTGAGCAAGGCCCTTAACCCACAACTGCTCAACCGCTCTGACTAAGGGCATCTAACCAAATGCTGTAAATGTAAATATAGTGGTGCCGCTGCCAAAAAAGTAAACTGCAAGCAAAAAGCAATCCTTCCTTGGCCCCACTTTATTACAGGGAGGGGGGTATTGACAGCCTGTGGGTAGCTTGTTTGGGAGCTGAGAATGCTCTGTCAGCACTCGGGAGGGAGATAACTGCCGGCACTGTGAACACATGTCTATGTGTATTCTCTGCTCCTCGACAAGAACGACCCTGCTAGAGTTCCCTGGTCCAGCTTGTGGCAGCAAATAAGGTTGTGTGGTTTGCAGATGAATCTGGCATAGGGATTGGAGAAGGGCGTGTCCCTTTCCACTTCCTCACCTGCTCAATCCAGCCCTTAGCTTTCTCAGAGTTCGCAAGCCCAGCTTCTTCCCCCTGAGGAGAGGGGCAATGGACATACGGGAAGATTCCCTCCCCATCCAGACCATTTTAAGGAACTTTTAGTGGTAGTGACTCAAGCCATTGCTATGCTAAGTATTGCGTTCTCTGTGAATTGTTTACATATATTTCACTTGACCCAGTAATCAATATAGTTGTTCTTTATGCCAAGAATGTAATTCTTGAATGATTTTCTCTAACGATTTTGCAAACATGATGATGAAGTAAAGAAACAGGGGGTGAGTAAATAAGCCTGTGCCATTGAGGACTAATATTAGATGCACGTTTATTAAATTAGCTGTAAATTAACTATAAACTGGATTTATTTAAATTAAATTGATTCATTGCATGTCCCTAGTGATGTCTGCAGAAGACTTTCACATGATAAAATCTGCTAATATCTAGTACTGAATGTTCCAGAATTTCCTGAACTGAAATGTGAATTACTTTTTGTTTCTCTAACAAAAAAATTTAAATCTAAAAAATTGAATCTAAAGATTTGATATTAATCATCTCCATCATTGAATATAATTGAGTAATTGTCATTATCTTTCTTTCTGCATTGTCTTGATGATTCACTTGTCATGCGTTAGCTATATATATATATATATATATATATATATATATATATATATATATATATATATATATATATATAATATATATATATATATATATATATATATATATATATATATATATATGTCCAACAAGACAGTGGACTCTGGATTAAAAGATCGCAGGTTCAAATCCCACCACCAAGCTACCACTAGTGGGCCCTTGAGCAAGGCCCTTAACCCTCAACTCAGTTCTAAGTCGCTCTGGATAAGGGCATTTGTAAAATGTTGTAAATGTAAAGGCACTGGGCTGCTGATTGGAAGGTCATTATCGCCTGAGTATCCCCTATGCTATCACCACCCGAGGTTCCTTGAGCAAGGCCCTTAACCCTCTGTGCTCCAGGGGGTGTCGTATCATGGCTGACGCTGCGCTCTGACCCCAGCTTCCAGAACAAACAAATAAATTATTTAAATTAGTTTAGAATCATAATATACCAGTGGTATTCTGATATTTATGCTGAAATGAACCTTTTCATCCAACAGGACAGCACACAGTTAGCAAGATAGCACACAGTTATTTTATTTTTCTTAAATTTACTGTATTATCAAGATTGCACTAGGTAAACAGAGGAGCTATAGTTATTTTACTGACCTTCTCCTAGAAGACATGTTGATCAACAAACCCAAGAAGAGAAAGTCTAAGAAGGAAAACAGTGGCGTAAAAGAGTCAGACGGTACGACCGTTTTGCATTTATTCAGTAGTTGCTTATTGATTCATGGATTCCGGCATATTAAATATTAAAGCATATTAGTGTATATTTGTGTGTTCCGGTGGTATAATTGACCTGTCTAGAGGTGACGGAGCCTTCTGTTGCCCTGGGAGACTTGGTGAGCTGTGATCCATATGAAAGTAAGGACACTCCTTCACCTGAGCCCCAGGACTTTCCAGCACAAAAGAAGAAGAAGAAAAAGAAGATATCAAATACACTCGGTAAACAGTTTACAAAATGAACAGATTTTCTAAATGTTCATGTTGTATTTATGACAATTTTCTTTATAGATATGGAAAGTGAGCAGCAAGACTTTGCGAATGGAAATACAGAAGTGTCAACCACCAACAGAGAGGAAGTTACAAGGAAATCTAGACGCAAAAGGTGTGCATGGAAGAAAAACATAAAAAAGCTCGTCAGTGGAAATTTTTGCTTTAACTCATTTTCTCTTCGTAGGAAGTCTAAGATATCAGAGGATCTGTGTAATAACAGTGTCAAAGTGAAGGACGGTGATCTAACTGAAGCGCATATGCCGATCTCTCATCGTTCTCTTTTTTCTGCCGCTCTGGGTCACAAGCAGACTCTTGGCAAAGTGTTTGTGGAGAGAAGTTGTGAGTTCCTCATTCATTAACATAAAAATAAAAAAAAGAGAAACATTTACTGCTCATTGCTTTGTTTATTTAAATGTCATCAAATGAGAATTGTGCATCAAGAAGTGAAACAAGTGATTATGATTATGTGAAATACAGAATTTCATTCGTTATTGACTAGGACCAGTGATCCATGTTTTCTTTTCATTAAGGTCGGTTTCAGGCAGCTGAGCGGCCGGGTCATTGCCTTGAGCACGTAGAAGACTTCATGGAGGTCAGATCCACGTGGAACACCAGAGATGTTGCCTTACGAGTTCACAGTTGCTTCAGGTAATAGAAGAAGGTAGAATAAATATTTTGATAAATTAGTGAGTCATTCATTCATTCATTCATCTTCTACCCATATATCCGATCTTCCCTCGGGTCACGGGGAGTCTGTGCCTATCTCAGGCGCCTATGTGTATTAAGGCAGGATACACCCTGGATGGAATGCCAACCCATCGCAGGGCACACACACACACACACATTCATACACTAGGGACAGTTTTCCAAGGTGCCAATCAACCTACCGTGCATGTGTTTGGACTGGGAGGAAACCGGAGAACCCGGAGAAAAAAACCCCTGAGGCACGGGGAGAACACGCAAACTCCACACACACACATGACCAAGAATCGAACCCCGACCCTGGAGGTGTGAGGTGAACGTGCTAACCACTAAGCCACCGTACCCCTTTAGTGAGTCATGGTTATGTAAATTATATTCATAGCCTCTTTATATAGAATAGGATAAGACGAGCTTTTATTTGTCACATATACATTACAGCACAGTGAAAATCTTTCTTTGCATATACCAGCTTGTTTGGAATGTGGGGTCAGAGCACAGGGTCAGCCATGAGATGGCGCCCCTGGAGCACAGAGCGTTAAGGGTCTTGCTTAACCCAAAGTGGCAGCTTGGTGATACCGGGGCTCGAACCTGTGACCTTCCTATCAGTAGCCCAGCTCCTTAAAACCACTGAGCTACACCCCCTTAAAATTTCCTGCAACATTTCAACATATCTACTGAGTTGAACTTTCATATTATGTTTTTCTGTTTGCTTCCTTTAGGATTATTGGGCTCTACTGTCATGGGTTTTTGGCCGGATATGCTGTGTGGAACATCATTGTTATTTATGTGCTGGCTGGAGAACAGATGAAAACCCTGTCAAACTTGTTACAGCAGTACAACAGCTTAGCATACCCTGCCCAGTCTCTTCTATACTTTCTGCTGACTATTACTTCTGTGTCAGCCTTTGACAGGTGTGTGTGTGTGTGTTAGTTTCTGTTTAATATAAGACTTGATCATATATTAGGACCTGAAAGATACACCAAGGATTAATGCAAGTGCACATTTTAATTGTTTCGGCTTAAGTGGGTGAGGGTTAAGAGCCTTCCTCAACTGCCTATGTAACATATCAGAGTCATGATTTGACCCTGCAATCAAGTTATCATTGCAGTTCCGAGCTCCCTTTAATGCATTCCAAAACATCAGATAACAACAGATAACATTCTAATAACATATGAACATCATATGAACACTATGAACATCTTATGAACAATATGAGCATGCTTCAGTTAAATGTTTCTGCCTCATCAGTAATAAGAGAATCTACTATGTTAATAGATAAATCAGTACAGATTGTGGCATACCCAACAAAGAATTCTTAAATTTCTCCTGGTATGCCTCAAGTTCTTAGCATGTTCTCTAACGAGTCCTGGTTCTTCACATGTGCATGTTTTGTACCAATCAGTCCAAATGTCAACATCACTTTCACAAAGTGTCATCATTCTTACAGATCTTTGTCTGGTTTAAGTATCAATCTCAATTCATATCAATACAGTGGAATCTTGGCTTACGAGTGTACTGGTATATGAGTAATTCAGTATGAGTCTGGATTTGTAAAAAAAAAATTCAGGTTACAAGTAATACAAGTGATTCACAGGCTGAAATTCGAGGGCACAAAGGCTCTTGTGAGACGCCCACCAATATTGTGCCGCTCAGTCAGTTAACCCCTCAGTTCCTGTTGAGTTCATAGCGAGAGCATTGTCTTAGCCAGATATCATAATGGAAGGAGATTCTCCATCCAAATAATGATGTCATCTGAACGTCGTCTCCATCATGCGTCATAAGCACAGTACCCAGTAAAGACAATGTTTTCCTCTTTTACATGCAAAGGTACCATTATTAAAAGCAAAATAAATAAATAAAATTAGTGCATATTGTTTGTGTTTTTATTTTTAAGGTCTTATTTTTGCTGGTCTGGAACGCATGATCAGACTTTACATTATTTCTTATTGGGAAATTCATCTCATTTTAGAATTATTTCAGTATACGAGTCATGTTCCGGAACGAGTTTAGTTCGTAAGCCGAGGGGTCACTGTAGTTGTTTTGTATATATATTTTTCATTCCTAGTATTTGTTATTTTCACACTTTTCATTTTTTTCCACCATGGATTCGAATTAGTTTTAATATTTAGTCTATTACATTTGAAATTTTATAGATTCTCCAATTAATTTATAAGCTGTTTGCACTGTTTTGCCCCTGATAACACTGTCTACCAAATAACTAAATGTACAACACATATACTGTATATGGAATGTAACCTATGCAGCAGTCGGCATTATGCACCTACGCGATTTATGAGAGGCGTGTTTGTTGGCGAGTTTTCTGACTGACACATGCTTTTCTGCAGGGTGAATCTTGCCAAAGCCTCTATGGCTCTGAGAGGCTTCCTCATGCTTGACCCAGCAGCTCTTGCGTCATTCCGTAAGCATGACAACTATGTCTGTAGTAGTAGCAAAAGAACAAGAAGACCTCTTCTATTTGAAAATGTGTACTTTGTATTTCTAGTGTACTTTGCTGCACTTATTTTATCTCTGAGTCAGCAGATGACTAGCGACCGCATCAATCTCTATCCCATAGCTAATAACACACTGTGGTGAGCGTTTACTAAATACTCCTTATTTATAAAGGCGCCTTGTTTATATTGTGCATTTATGTATTCATTGTTTATTCAGCCCACATCTTTATTCAAAATCTTTCATATAAATCACAAATGTTATATGACAGAAGCCTGTTTAAATAAAATGTGAAGCAATTGTGGTTTTGTTTTAGGCCTCCAGATTCTGAACACCAAATTCTACAGCCCTGGATTGTAGTGAATCTGGTTGTAGCTTTACTGGTTGGACTGGCCTGGTTTTTTATATCTGCCAGGCCGGATATGGATTACACAGAAGGTATGAATTTAGTTGAGGAGGAAGTTACTTAGTATTTACATCATGCAGTATTCTACTAACATTATGTTCTTGTGTTCCACAGAGTTCCTTATATCAATGGAGATAGATGACTATTTACAATACAAGGAGAAATCAGAAATGCCCATGTGAAAAATCTTTTCAGGACAACAGAAACCAGTGTTTATGAAGCATGAAATGCTGCTGTATCAGCCAGGAAGAAACCTAAGAATGGCTAAAAAAAAGGCTATGATTGGGAGAGAAAAGAAAACCTATCAATCGTGAAAACCCTAATCAGAATAAAGCAGTTGTGTTAAAGAATGAATGAAAATTTGATTCGTCTGATGATTTTATAATTTAAAAAATGTTAATTAGGCCAGTTCTATTGCTATATGTCTGTTATGTATACTGTATATTACATTGTTGGCAATATACTCACATTAATCATTTTGGTTACAACATGGGAATCAAGAGATGCACTCACAAAGTTCACCTGAAAACAATTAAAAGGCATTAGTTTAATTATTTGTTCATTTGATTAATTTCATACCACCTCACCTGTAAAAGAATCAGCCAAACAAACAAACAAACACATACAAGTTTGCAAAATATATGACATATTTATATCATATTCTATTGAGGAAAAACATGAAAGAGATTTGAGAATTGCGAGAAATGAGAGAATTGCTTTTTGTTTGTTTCTTTGGCAACATGGACAGCTCAGAGTGTAAAAATCCATTCCAAAACCATCTTATAGTCACAAGCTATCTGTAAAATGTTACATTCATTTGTTAGGACTAGCTTTTTATCATCATCATCATCTTATTATTATTATTATTGTTGTTGTTGTTGTTGTTGTTGTATTATTGTGATTCTTCTCATTATTATTATTATTATTATTATTATTATTATTATTATTATTATTATTATTATGAACTCAGGTGGATTATGATTTTACTGCTTCTCAAAAGCATCTAACTGCATGTCGTACACTGTATGTATGTGTATGTGACAAATCATTTGATAACTTGAATAATTTAAAATGAATTTGATTTTGATTTGATGTTTGTGGATGATATTGTGATTTGTGGTGAGAGATATGGAGCCAATAGAGATGAGTCTGGAGAGGCGGAGGTAGACCCTGGAGAGAAGGGGAATGGAAGTCAGGTGCTGTAAGACAGAATGAATGAGAGGGAAGACAGTGGAGTGGTGGTGTGGTTACAGGAAGAAAAGGTGATGAAGGTGGAGGAGTTTAAGTACCTGGGGTCAACAATACAAAGGGATGGAAAGTGTGTTAGAGAAGTGAAGAAAAGTGTTCAGAAAGGGTGGGTGTCGAAGAGTGTCAGGGTTGATTTGTGATAGAAGGAAGAATTGCAAAAGGGAAAGGGAACGTGTATAAGAGTGTGGTGAGACCGGACATTTTGTATAGTTTAGAGACAGTGGCGTGTGTCAAGAAGATAGGATTGGAAGATGTTGAGATTTTCATTGGGAGTGGTGAAGACGGACAGGTGAGGAAGGCTAGATTGAGATGGTTTAGACATGTACAGAGGATGGACATGGGGTATATTTGTAGAGGTGATCGTAGATTTGTAGTGGTGTATCGATGTGATTAGAGAATAACATGCAGATTGGTGGGGTGAAGGAGGCAGATGTAGGTTTGGGGACCGAGTGGCATGGAGAAGGATGATCCGTGGCGACCCCTAGCGGGAGCAGAAGTGGGAGATAACCTGTAGAAGATTGAAGTTATTTATGCTCTTTTTTTATGCTCGGGTATTTGTGAAAAAAAAAAACTAATTCTTCTAAATGTTCCAGTCCATATCTCTTTAGAAGAAACATGTTGTGAAAACGCATGTCCATGTTCATGTCCAGTTTTTTAATCGCAATAGATCAGAAAAGACAAAACTCTCCTCTGGGCCATATACAAAACAACTATCTACTCCCTTGAGAGTGTGCACTATTAAGAGTACGGCACGGCAGCGTGTACACTCATTGTACTGCTTTACATGGGTATTATGGATGTGGTTTAGGACGAATCCCTTTGACCACTGGGAGGTGAGGCGTGCGCTTCCTGCGGGCTTCCTGTGCGCGGGAGCAGAGCGCACGAGTGTGTGCGCGCTCGCGCTCGTGTGTGCGCGTGAATGTGTGCGTGAAAAAAAAAGGCTCGCCGTAAAAAAAAAAAAAAAGATGTAAAAGATGGCGGAGCTACAGATGCTCTTAGAGGAAGAAATTCCTGCTGGACGGAGAGCTTTACTAGACAGTTTTACCAACCTCGACAGAGTGGCCGAATACTGCGAAAGTAATTACGTCCAGGTAAAGATTTAATGTTGTAACTTGGCGAAGTCGCTTTACTAGTGTGTGTGTGTGAACAAGCAGCTAGCCAATTAGCATCGAGCTAACCGACTGATTTATAACGGCTGCTTGTTCACCGGAGTGAAGTCGCGCTTTCCCAAATCGGTTCCTGTAGGCTTTCTGTCCTACTCGTTGAAATTGTTGGTACGTGTTTATAAATGTCCGTCTTTTCCTTAAACTCCGTGGTGTTATAGCAAGAAGAGAAATCCCCACAGTGTTGAACAAGCTTCAGGACAGGGACCGGGGAAACTGTAGTATCACTCTGTCCCACACGGCGCAGGACAGCAAACTGTTGTCACCAGAAAACTTAAAAAGTTACCCAACTATGATTACATGTAAAAACACAGGGTTTTAGATTAAGTTCCCCCCCTGACTTAATAA
The DNA here is from genome assembly GCA_030449085.1 of Kryptopterus vitreolus. Lineage (NCBI taxonomy): Eukaryota > Metazoa > Chordata > Actinopteri > Siluriformes > Siluridae > Kryptopterus > Kryptopterus vitreolus. The sequence goes on along the minus strand of JACRUU010000011.1, from coordinate 6,046,757 downwards.
AAATAAACAAATGAGTTATTTATTTCAAATCCGAATATGCAGTGGTTCCCACAATGGCTCCGAAATACCAAACCGATCTCAAGAGCCGAAATTAAATGTGTTATTTCCATGCAATGTTAAATTACTTTGATCCAAACCTCTATAACTCATAAAAATGTCAATATTGCCGACTTTTTTTCCCTTAGTATGTTGCTCAGCGGATGAAAGTTAAGCAACTAAATGCTCCAATAAAGAGCCATAATCTTATCTTTTCACATTTAATTAACAAATCTCATATATAAGTGTTGTGTGCAGAAGATTTACTCATTTACAGTGAATTATCAAGGTGGAAACAAGGAAAGTGAAACTATATTGCTTTGGAAATGTATTTGTCACCACAAAGAGTCTTGTTTGTAAATTCCCGAAATATGTCAAGTATCCACATTTTATTTGATTTTCTTATTCATAGTGTATTTAGCAAGTCTAAATCTCAAGATACTAAATGTATTTAATTTCATTTAGTGTTCTTATTCATAGTTTATATACACTGTTTTTATTTAATTGTGTCTTACTTGGAGAACTTGAAAATAATATTTGCAATATTCATTGTTCATACCAGGGCTGTTGCTTGTATTATCAGACACTGGTTATATTAATAAGAAGATTGTTCTCATTCAGAATGTTGATTTGGCACAGTTTAAAAGTTCTATGCTATCTGTACAAAAGTCTACTGGTGTGAATGGTGGAAAGCCCCAGTTTGAACCGCATCGTCATACTTGTAAAATTTCACCATACTTTGTCACAGGGGACATATGCCTCATATCCATCTAGTCCCTAATGCCAGATCCTGAAGCACTGCCATGACACAATAAGCTCTTTTGCCATATGGCGACTTAAGCACAGATTTATTCTGTTGTTGAGTTGACTTTTTTGCGTTGAGTCCTTTTATTGCATGAAAAACATGTACTGAAACTCAAAATATGGAGTGTTTGTATAAATGAATATAGTCATTTTTAAAGACTAAGCTTAATGTTTAAAATTCTTACATCTGCGTCTTGGTTTCAGGTTTTTGCACCCGTGAGAGGTCAATTGAACACTCGCACTTAAAAACAAATCAATTGTGTTTTGGTAAATTTACAACTTTCACTAGTTGGTTGTGAAACTGAAATGCATATTGTGTTCTATTTTTATACTGTCATAATTGTTATGTTAGTGTTGGGAGGATTCATTTCGTGCTCCTTTTGTTTTTGTCATTCCTTCCTGATGCTGTTATGTTTTTAAGCTTTGCCTTGTTCCTCTGATTTCTAGGAGATGATGTAATACAAGCCGCACCGTGCTCTCTCTCTCCCGAGATGTCAACGTTTTATTTTGTGCTTCTTAGTAGCTCTTTATTGCCATGACATGGTATTAGGCGCAGAAATGGGAAAAAAATAAAATAAATTTCCCCCCTCCATTATGGCAGGTGCTTAATCATGAGTGAAAATGAATGTTAACAAATTGCCATGTGAATGTTTATACATATATTTGCCATTGACATTGTAATATAATAAAAAAAAAAAAACAAAAGAAAAAAACCACATTATTTGGAGGTTTGTGTCATGCTAGCATACGCACAAGGCTGTTGTGTTGCATTAGAATTATTGGAAAAAGTGCAATTGTTACATGGTTGGTAACAATGCTTAATTATTTGCCATTTTGACAAATATCTGGCCACAGTTTATTGAGGTATAAATATAAAGATTGATCAAGGAAATTGAAACTAATTTGATATAATACATATTCAGTCTTACAAGTGGAAAAACAAGAAGCTCTCTTGTGCCAAAGTGCGTCCTTTCAACTTGAAACATTTAAAACTGAGTATTTTAAGTCTAAAAAAAAAAAACATCATCATTTGTCATCATCCTCACCATTCTCCAAACTCTTGTGTAAAGCCTTATGGAAGAGTGGATTATAATTATAACTGGTAGACTAAATCTGAAAGCAGACATGGCTGTAATTGTCAAGTGTCAACAAACATTATAGAAAATTATGTTTATCACATACTATACAATAAGCAAACCAGTGAAAATGTAATTTTGGGTGGTTTAAGTTAAAACTAGTGAGTTATGTATTTCTTCTGGTGTGTGTATGTGTGTGCGTGCTCTCTGACTGTCTATGACTCATGTAATTTCCACTTGTCTACCTATTTGAGCATCACAGATGGCCATGCCATTTCCCTTTGACTTGTGTCTGTGTACATGTGAGTCATGGAGTGCATCTTTGAACTTCTGTGTTGTAGAGTGTTCTTCTGCTCCAGCATAATGCAGCTGGTTTTGGTTAGCCAGTGCTGAGTCTAGGGCCACAGGTAATTGGAACCATGTTTGACTACTCGGAGCAGTGTGTGGTTTGGAGAACTCTGGAGGGGCCTGTGAATAGCAGGGATTTATCAGTCGTTCGAGCTTGTTTGTTTGGATGGAGACAGCATGACATAAGTATTTTCGGATAAGTTTATGATAGAAGAACCCTATACTGGGCACTTGTCCACACTTTATAAAGAGGACACAGATGAGCGGATCTGTAGAAAGGTCACATATTGGCATGTTTTAATGATTTCATAAGATTTTTTTCCAGTGACGTCAACACTCTTTATTACCCTATTAAATATGGTTTGACTCATCCTTTGTGACTTAACTTTTGAGAAGTTTTTTATACCCTCCCGCTCTCTCTCTCTCTCTCTCTCTCTCTCTCTCTCTCTCTATATATATATATATATATATATATATATATATATATATATATATATATATATATATATATATATATATATATATATTATTTTTTTTTTTTTTTTTTTTGTAACAATCAATTACAGATAACTTTATAAACGTTAACCGCACTGTATGGTGTTTTAGTTTGAAGTGATCCAAAACACTGTTCATTCTGCAGCCTCCTCTCTTTCCTATCCCCACACCAGGTTTATCAGGTAATAAGATAATAATGGTCTGTGTTTAATTATCTTCTCTAAACGATTCATCAAGGCACACTAGTTTGGCGAATATTGTGGAGTATTTGTGGTTAGTACTGACTAAAAGAAGTCCAAGAAAGAATAAACCATCAGTAAGAGTAAGTCTCACTGATGCTGGGTCAATTAAGGCTAGCTCTTCTGATCTGACTTCACAGAGTTACTGTTGAAAAGCTAAAAATCTTGGCTATGCTAGAAACACAGTGAATTTCATCTTGTGTATTCAGCTGCTCAATAGTAGCATAATAATCAGAGTGCCCATGATGACCCCTGTCCACATTGAGAAATGCCTCCAATGTGTATGAAAGTGTTAGAGCTGAATTATATGACAATGGAAGAAGATGGCTTCATTCAATTAATCACACTTTTTATTTATTTATGTAATGTGAATTGTCAGGTGGTCTATGTTGCTTACCTCAGAAAAAATGCCACCCAGAGTACGGTAAGCAGGCAAGCTAACTGCGGAATATTTGGACAGTGTTCTTCTTGGAAAATTATTACTAAATTGTTGAATGCTGTTCCATCTATTTAAAACATTGCTGCAGAAAAAGTACATCCCTTAATATGCAGTGGGCCATATTTATTTAACAGATTTTACTTTCTCAATCAAAGCTATTCACTAAACGTGTGTTCATCTTGATCCTTACATAATCAAGTATTTGAGAGCACTAATAATTTATCAAATTTTGAAAGGCTACACACAGCAGCACTGCTCATAAATAATGCAAATAATCTCTTGATTTTCTTGCAGTGATTTCCTGCTGGCAACATATTTCAAAATCCATCTTTACTGAGATGATGTAAGAAGCACTTGATTTAACAGGTGTCAGGGCTGCAGCAACACTTCAGAGAATAAATTTGCAGAAGTGTGCTCGGTTTTCTAACTGAATGGCAACAGAGAATCTAAACGATGAAATTGCCATTCATTTACAAAACATCGCATTGTAAATTAACTGAATATAAATCTCCTGAATCAAAATTTGGATTCAGTGTATTAATTCAATTATTAGTATAGTAGTGCTATTCCTATTGGTTCATACTGTGTACTGTATTAAACTAAATACTGCATTACTGTATTAAACTGTATTTAGCATGTTTTCCAGTGGCAGGCAGAGATTTAATGCTTGAAATTGTAGTCATTGCAAAAGCTGAAAAATATCAGCCTTGGTTCCATCACCCCTGATATATACTCAATTATAGTACATTTTGATCAGAATTTTGATCAGAGTTTTCATAACAAAAATATCATTGTATATATTGTTATAGTTTACATTTACATTACATTTACATTTGCGGCATTTGGCAAACGCCCTTATCCAGAGCGACTTACAACTGAGCAAGTGAGGGTTAAGGGCCTTGCTCAAGGGCCCACTAGTGATCTTCTGGTCCAGAGTCCAACACCTTAACCACTGGGCTACCACCTCCCCACATAAGCAATAGCATTTTACAAATAATGTTCCCCAATTAGACATTATTGTGTTATGGTAATTAAAAAATCTTCCTAAAGAATCGTATGTATTTATGCAATATAATACGTATTTATTAATAATATTTTGTATTTTTAGTGCTTTGAAGTCTTCAATGCTCTGGATAAATATCTGCCGAAAAGTTTAAATGTGTTGCTTGCATTGTATATGTTCATTATGTAACACTGTTTTTAAAATTCTGAATCATTTGCAGGAGTTGTTTGTTACCATTCAATATTTGTATATTTTTATTATTTTATAGTGTGACTCTCTCAGTCTCTCAAGCTGTTAAGATGCAACTCATGGGCAAAGTAAAATGATCTCTCATCACTATATATGGTAGTATAACATGCTGAGAAAAAGATAAACCAGGCTGACGTTTTTCTCTATGTCTCACATCTCCATGGGTTAGAATTAGAAGCGGAATGACTGAGAATGATGTGACTGTGACTGAAGGGGCAAAATGGAAGCACTATACAAAGGAAAGCAGAAGTTTGGGAATAACATAAAGGAAATAAGAGGGATAAGTGACTGGCCAAGCTGTCAGTACTCTGCCAAACACAGAAAAGAGTCCAAATGATAAATAATCATTCATTCATTCATTCATCTTCTACCGCTATATCCGATCTTCCCTCGGGTCGCGGGGAGCCTGTGCCTATCTATGTCTATGGGCATTAAGGCAGGATACACCCTGGATGGAATAAATAAATAATCATTGAAATGCTTACTCCGCAGTTTGTTTATGTCAATGTTCATAAAAGTAATGGAGTGCTGCTTTAGCCAGATTGTGCAGAATATATCTTGGCAGATTCAACTGAAAAGTGAAAAATTGATCACAAAGCCTGTTCTTTATGGTAATAGACACATTTATTAGGCTGTTTAAAACCAGACTTTATTTTGCTTTAATCTTTAGTTCTATTTTTTCTTGTACCCTGCAGTATCAAGGCACACTTATGTGGGCTCATGTGGTCATTTGATAGTTTTGTTTACCATATTGTAATATACGTCAACAGGTTTTCATATTGTTTTTGTGTAGGTGTTCAATGTAAGATCACTTTAAACCAGCAACAATCTGCCAGTGTCATACTAGTGATTGATTGGGTGTATATGTATTTTTAAAATGTGTAGGAGAGACTTGTGTTAATAGAACATTGAGACCAGACTGCTATCAAGTGTCTTTGTTTTGCTAACTCTTTTATTCTTTTCAATATTGTTAATAATTACGATTTAGCATATTTTTTCCCATTTTTTTCTGTTTTGAACATGGGTCCTTTGCAAGACGGTTTTTGTAATATTTGTTTAAACTAAAATATTCCAGCATCTCTTCTGGCCATGTTCTAACACAGATCTGTGTGGGTGTGTGTGGGGGTGCAGCATTATTAACTGGCCATGCGCTGCTGCTAGCCTTTAGCTGAATGTACCGGTTATGCTCAGGTCAATTTATACTCCGTCTCTCTTCATCACAGATTGGATTTGCATTCAAATAGATGAACAGATAAGGCCTGTAAAACATACTGCTAAATGTGTTCGTAAATTTGCCGTTTCACTATTCCTCTAATGGTGTTGATGTAGATATAGAAAGCTTTGCTACACTTAGACTTGCTGTTTCTGTTTGTTCTCTCTGGCTGTTAGTCAAGACCACCATAGAGATTTTCTTTCGTTTCATTCCTTTGTTTTTGCTCTCTGGTGCCCAGTCTCCCACTGCTTGAGTGTTAATGTGCTAGTGTTTCTATAATAGTTATGTCTGTCAGATGTTTTGTGTGGCCATGAATCCAGCAAGACAAGAAAGTCCACTCCACATGGTGATCTTCTGTTCATGTGTAAAAACATCTCAACCACGCCTTATGAGGTTTTGAAATTTCTTTGCTAGAATGTGTGGCAGAGAACTACAGGAGAACAAATTGCTTTCTCTATATTTACAGTATCACTGCAGTAATACAATTATTACCATAGAAGACTTTCTCACACCTGTAGCCTTTCTCTGGTCAGAGCCCAGGCATAAGCATTTGGCCCTAGGATGGCCTGGCTCATTTCCATTTTAAAGGCCATGACACTCCTACCCTCACCTTCTTCCCTTAGGGCATTCTTTCACATTTGAATGAACCCAAAGTAACTGAATTTTAACTTTCAAGCTTCTTTGTTCTAATGAAGCACAGTCTGCGTGTACAATGTTGATCTTAGCAGTTTGATTTTAGCAGATTAGAATGAAGGTGTGTAAAAGCTAGTACAGTGATGGCTCCATGTTTATGGCTGTGGGTTGCTGCATTGGTCAGAATCTCTGGGAGCTATGGCTGTAATTCTGTGCTGTGATCTCGAATTCTGACCTCAAAAAGGTTTTTGCTCTGTAGACAACGGGTCTGTTTTCTTCTTATCACACATAGTCAGGAATGTTTGCTATGTGTCATCCTCAGTGCTGTGAATATTTAGTGTCGCATGTAGCCTGGAGAAGGAAATGACCTAAATGCCTCTCTGCTGTAGAAAAAAGGGACAAACATATGCAGTGGCAAACATAAATCTTTAAATGCATTGTATATCCCTTGTAAAATATTACTTAATTTTATATCGAGCGTGTCGGCCCTAGCAACATTTCAGAGAGTAAAGTTCACCTGGAACCTGTCATTCAATGCATGTTAGCAATTTATATTAAACTCAGCACAACAAAACACTGTTCATCGCACATGAAAAGAAAACACGTTGGTGTCACGGATGAAGGCGAAACCTCAGCACAGTAAAAACTGTATTTCCTCATCATATGAAAATGGTGTAGTTGAATTTGTTATTATTTTTCTTTTTCTAATTCAAGCCTGTTCGCTTGCTGTATTTCTCCATTCCATTCACTTTTTCTAACATTTTTAGCTTTATAGCTTTGGCATTATAACCATCTTCAATTATCATTGAAAACAATAGAAATGTTGATTTACACGAGTGCTTCACCTTGAGCATTGTATATTCAAATGATGAGTTTTTTTTCTGCTCCAGAAAGAACAACCCAACATGAGTGAATTTGTTCAAAGGAGAAATCCCCTGTGAACGCCCCAACAGCTTTAAAATGTCAAAATAAATTCTCAAATGTCAAAACTCCATGTGTGACTTTTCCATTTTTTAAAGTACACTTTTATACATAAATTCCCTGAATTGGGGTTATAACAAGCAAAACATCCAATTAAAAAAGTTAGGGTTCCAATCAGATTATTCCAAAAAATAAAATAACGATCCGGTGAATCGATTATCAAAATAATTTTTAGCTGCAGCCCTAATTGTCAAGTTTACATCTTGATTATTTTTTTTTAACCAATATAGTAATAGCATTACCAGCTTTACTTACAGTTCACTTACTTGGGGAAAAAATATAACACATGCTTTATTGTAGTCATTTGCAAGCTGGAAAATATTGTGCCACATATTCAAAATGCACCAAATCTGACTAATAATAATTTCATGAATTATAAAGCAATGTGAATAGCTCATATGTATCATAAAGATGTTCAGGATTTCAGTGCACAGAGCCCTGGCTGAAGTGAGTGTCCCCTCCTGTCACAGCCCTGTCACAAAGATGATGATTGTGTTACACACATTCACACGTGCGTCCGAGTCACGAGAGCTCCGAAACATAACGTGGAACTTTTTTTTTTGTCTGAACCCTGTCCCATGTGTCTATGAAAGATATTTGATCAACTGGTATATAATATAATATACCATATAATATAAAAAAGGTTTAGTTTAAATAAATATGTATATATTTATTTATTAATTTATTATTGTTTATTTGTTTATTAATTCATTAATTTATTTTATTTTATTTTTTGTATGAATGTTTATAATATTTAAAAACTTTCCTAAACTAACCGGCACAGGAAATGTTATGCTCTACAGTGTACTGAAGTCCATGTATTCAAAAAGATTTCTCTCTAAATAAAATGCAAAAATAACTTTATTCTAAATTACTATTGCATATTGTTTTAATTATTTTTTCTTTTCTCCTCTTTTTCTCTGTTGCCCATATTGCAGTCTCCTGATAAACACAGAGCGCTCGAAGAAACAAAAAACTACACAACTCAGTCTCTGGCCAGTGTTGCCTACCTGATCAACACACTTGCTAATAATGTGCTGCAGATGCTGGATATTCAGGCTTCACAGCTACGCCGCATGGAGTCCTCCATCAACCACATCTCACAGGTAATATTAGAAATATTTTAAATGGATAACACACTGTCTATGGATGGATAGATTGAGGGATGAATAGATAGAAAAAAACTTTAAAACTGTATAGTACAGGTACACAGCAGAGAAATGCAGTTTTAGCATCTACCAGAAGTACAAATTGTAGAAATGTGAAAAGTGCTTATAAATATTTACACCTTGTAGTGTGTTTCTGTCTCTCTCTCTGTCTGTGTGTGTGTGTGTGTGTGTGTGTGTGTGTGTGTGTGTATATGTATATATGTGTATATATATATATATATATATATATATATATATATATATATATATATATATATATATATATATATATATATATATATATATATGGCAAAGGCATTGGCCTCTGGACTGGCAGATTGCAGGTTCACATCTCACCACTAGGCTGCCACTAGTGGTCCCTTGAGCAAGCCCCTTAACCCTCAGTTGCTCAGCTGTACGTCACTTTAGATAAGGGCGTGTGCCAAATGACATAATTGTGTATATATACCATATATACCTATCCATCTATCTAGATATTATATCTAGATATTTCAGATGCTCAGAGAGTTCTTTGCCATGAGGTGCCATGTTGAATTTCCAGTGACCAGTATGAGTGAGTGATAACACTCTACTTGTGTGTTAGTTGTACTTGAGTACATCAGCAATCACTTTCCTTCACCAAACTAAGGAAGAGAATCATCTGTGTTTGATGAAGACAATGGAGTGTTTCCTTCCATTTCTGAAAGCCTACAATGAGTTCTTTAGTCTTTGTGGCGTTAAGGGTCAGGTTGTTGATGGGACACCATGCCGTTAAGCTTCGGATCTCTTCCCTGTAGGCAGATTTGTCTTCGTTGTTCATCTGGCCAACCACGGCAATGTCATCGGCATACTTGATGAATATGTTGGAGATATGCATTACGAGGTAGTGCTTCAGCACTATCCAGAATTGTCCTGATTGTGGGGGAGGGAGGGGGACTAAACAAAAGTCTTTAAAAGTGCTCTACAGAAGGATCAGCTGCCTGGTATGTAATTCAACTGGACTGGTGTTAAAAGCCCTGCCTTAGAACTTGACAATGCACTTGTTTATATGCTTTCATTTGGTTGAACACGGTTAGACCTGAAGCATCACTGTGTTTATGCTGACTTATGATGGGTTAGACATTGTGGCAATCATTACTGAAGCATCACTGTGTTTATGCTGACTTATGAGTGGTTATGACTCATAATTGATGAGCTTTAGCAGCTGGCAGTAACAAATTCCATTTGCTGTTTTTTTTTTGTATATTTTTTTGATATCTTTGTATAGATATCAGCATGTAATGTAGCAGTATTACAGAGTGCCCTACTGCTGCCTCACAAACACATAATCAGCTTTATCTTTTCTTCAAGCCTTTTCAACACAAGCTTTTTCTTGTGTACATTTACATTTACATTTGCAGCATTTGGCAGACGCTCTTATCCAGAGCGACTTACAATTGAGCAATTCAGGGTTAAGGGCCTTGCTCAAGGACCCACTAGTGACAGCTTAGTGGTGGTGGGGTTTGAACCCATGATCTTTCGGTCCAGAGTCCAACACCTTAACCACTGGGCTATCACCTCCCTCCCTGTGTATAGTGCTCCAGCAAAGCATTTCTACTGACTAGTGGTTTATGGCATTACAAGAAAAGTTAAATCTTGCATTGTCCAAATTCACTGCCTGTGTCTGTGCTTGTTTGTTTCAACGACAATATTTAATTTATGAAATAAATTAATTCCAATCTAAAAAGATACCACTTGTGTCTGTTTTTGTCTTTTACAGACAGTGGATATACACAAGGAGAAGGTAGCAAGAAGGGAGATCGGCATCCTCACCACCAATAAAAACACCTCCCGTACCCACAAAATAATTGCTCCAGCTAATCCTGAGAGACCAGTGCGCTACATAAGGAAACCTATCGACTACAATATGCTGGATGATATCGGCCATGGAGTAAAGGTACAATCATGTGATCAAAAAAATGCAGTTTTCTTCCTAGATAGAAAATGGTGGAAAATTAAATGAAGCATGAGAGTATTGCTTTCTAACTTACAGTGGTCGTGTATTGGTCTTACTAACAAATGTTGCATAACCCAGCGTCTGAACTGTCACTAACCTTTGCTTTTGTGCTTCTCCCTGGCTTCTTTTTTTCTGCTTCATTCTTGATTTAAGTGGTTGCTTAGGTTCAAGGTAAGGGCTTTATGTGGTGTGTTGTGAGCAGGTCAGCTGGTATGGGGAAATAAACATTTATTGGTAATTATTGGAATTATTGAAACCAACAAATTAAAATTTTTGTTTCCTACTATGCAGTAAGGGTGGTCACAATGAACCAAGAAGTCAGTTTATTAGCTTTGATTTTCTTGTCCACCTTTGTTTAATGTATGTGTGAGCATGCATGTTGTGTATTTCATGACTCATACAATGTAGTCCTTGTATGCCTATTGCCCATATGTTAAGTTGCCAAAGTGGCATAAGTTGCTTCCTGTCTCTGTGTGCCTAGATGATTAATTTCATGCCAACCCTCTGCCACTGGGAACTTTCACACTGATTTTTGGATTGGTGTCAGGTGGAGTGGTGCGCGGGTGTGTGTGTGTGCGTGTTTGTGGTGTGTGTGTGTGTGTGTGTGTGTGTGTGTGTGTGTGTGTGTGTGTGTGTGTGTGTGTGTGTGGTGTGTGTGTGGTGTGTGTGTGTGTGTGTGTGTGAGATGGTTCAAAGATTTTTTTTTTCATGAGGTAGTGATGGGGGAACACAAGGTGGCCTGACTGAAGTGTTAACATGGTGGCCCAGCATGGGACATGTGGTTCAGGAAAACAAATCACAAGAACAGCAACAAAATTCCAGAAAAAATAATTATAGTAATGGTTCCTTCTTGGGAAGCATTATGAATGTTATATCACGCTAAATACTATTTAGTACTACTGATGTGTTTAATTAACAAAAAAACACCCAGTAACCTGCGTCTGCTGACGTTTCCATAAGTTTCTCGAAATGCGCCTATTAGCTCACATTCACAATAGATATGAGCTCCTCACTACTATATGTAGCCTAAACATATCACCAGTTTATATCTAAAGTAACCATAAGATAATTCCTAATGGAGCCATGTACCATATTTAACAATTAAAACAACCTCAGCGGCTAGCGGAGGAGCAGACAGAAGAACTTTAAAAATGCCTCTTGCATTATTCATAACTTATGTATGGGAGTATTTTCTAACCGTTTAATTCTTAAATAAATAATAAATAAATGGAAATCGAATTATTTATTTCCTCCTGCTTTTTTGTTGATCCGAAAAAATGATCCAATCCATGATTCAAAACCCGTTCTTTGTTGTTCCGTAGAACCTCTGATAAATAAAAATATTTTTAAAAAATCAATTATAAATTACTCTATAAACGTTAACCACACTGTATGGAGTTTTCTTTATATTTTACTTTAAAGTTATCCAAAACATTTTTCATTCTGCAGCCTCCTCTCTTTCCTCTCCACACTCCAAGTTTAATAACCTAGTAATGATGGTAAGGGTCCGTAGGAAACAGTTCTCCGTGTTCAGTTAACTGCACTAAACGATTCATCAAGGTACATTAATTTGCTTCGATGAATTTTTGTAATCGAATTAATCGAGTTACTTGAGGAATCGTTACAGCCCTGATAGATATGGGAAAAAATAACAAATAATATTTGTAAATAACATGACAGTCAATTGTTTTTTTTTTGTTTTTTTTTGTTCTTGTTCAGTCTTGGTGAGAAACCATTTAAAACTACTCTTTGGAAGAATTTGAGGTGTGTTCGTTTATGTTTGATCTGTGTGTGTGTGTTAAATTCTTATTCTCTTTAATCCTTTAATATTGTCTTTGTGTTTTAAGGTCGGAAATCAGAGCGTAAAGATGGGCAGTCTTCCTCGAACAACCCCTCCAACACAAAAACCACCAAGCCCTCCAATGCCTGGAAAGGGAACCATAGGGTATTTGCTGAACTTCAAACTTCAAAGTCTCTTATTTAGCTTTTTTTTTTTTTGCTGTAAGGACTGGTATTTCCGCCATTTCCTGGGTTTATTTCTACAGATTGTGGCATGAATGTATGAATTAATGAGATTTTAGGGTTTTCTTGGCTTTTGAAAACCTGTATTTTATTTCTTGTCCCAAATTTCTGGATTATTTCACTCTGTTTCTGACAGGAGGCACTCCCCATATAGAACACTGGAGCCAGTGCGTCCTCCTGTGGTTCCTAATGACTACGTCCCCAGCCCGACCCGAAACATGGCACCTGGGCAACAACAAAGTCCTGTGCGCACGGCATCTCTGAACCAGAGGAACCGTACATATAGGTACCAGTGAAATCTGTATTATGTCTTAAAAGATTACATTTACCCACTCCCCCCCTTCTGCTTCTTCTTCTGGCTAACTTGTGCATTGTGGTTTCTAAGGTGGCACTCTTCAAACATTATGCTGTTTTTAAGCATTCATATCTGCCACATGTAAACCTTATCAGCTGTTGTATTAAGCCACACTGTATTAAGGAACTACATATTAGAAAAATAATTTCATATTTGGTTTCTTCAAAATACTAAATACATTAACTTTCATTTTTCCCGTTTGGGAATCGTTAAATGAAAGACTTCTGCCTACTCTACCAAAATGCTTTTTATCTTTCAAAGCTTGGACTTTTCCACCAGCTCTGAGTTTACATAACTGTGCTCCACCAGCCCGGACTGTTAATAGGCCATCTGCTGTGTCCACCTTCAGTGCACTTCAGAAAGATACAATAGAGCATGTAGATAAAGGCTTATTTGCATGTTTAATTGCCTTTTCTAAGGAAAATCTGTAACCACTGTAACACCATTGGTAAACCTCCCACTGGGCTTGGATGGTTTCTGTATTACTTGGACTGATGAATCAGAAAAAAACAGTACATGAAAGTTCATTCGCCTCTTAGTCCTTTTTTCATGAGCAGTAAGCATGAAGTAATTGATTTCCGTACCTGCAATAGAATAGGGGTCACACCAGTGGCAAAGATGTTGTTGATTTGCTTACCATTCGTTTAAAGTCAATTAAAACAGTTTATTGATTCAGCTTTTGCAGTGTTTGCAATAGGCTTTTTTTGTCGAGCATTAAATGCTGTCTGGAATTTTTTTTAAATAAATTAATTATTATTACGATTGTATACAGATTTGGAACACCTTCTATAATGATTAATAGTAAAAAGAAATACTTGAACTAATGATACTCTATTGGAAAAGTCGATTTGATGTATAAGATATTTTGTGTCCTGCAGTGGAAGCAGTGGAGGCAGCCATCCCAGCAGTCGCAGTAGCAGTCGAGAAAACAGTGGGAGTGGCAGTGTGGGCGTGCCGATTGCTGTGCCCACTCCTTCTCCCCCTAATGCATTTCCAGGTACTGCTCTGTTTTATTCACGCACCCTGCTATTGTATGACTTTTTTTTTAACAGCTTTCAGTTTCTCTCCACAATTCTTACCTTTGAAATTCTGTAGTTCAATTTTTTGTCTTCCAGCATGTTGCAAATAATAACATTTAAGTCAAGGGGAAAAACATTAATAATAAAGTGTATTCTTAGCCAGCTTTAGCCTGGTGTGTAACAATCCTAACACCCATAGCCAAAATACAGGCAGTGGTGTTCTCTTTCATTCTCATCTCTACTGTCTGTTTTGTTTTCCCTCAATTCGAAAGCCCCTGCAGCTGGTTCCACCAGCTGCTCCTCTGCTTCAATTAACTCCAGCCAACCTTCTTCTGCCTGCTCCAAGTCTGCCCATACCCAGTCTTTAACCAACTTAACTGCTCACGCTGAGCTTTCCCCTATGTTCCCCACTGCCGGTGAGGGAATAGCCGAGTCCCCTCCTTTAACTCAACCCATTAATCCTGCTGGAGCTTCTGTCTCCTCCTCTGCCTCCTCCTCTTCCTCTTCATCTTCTTCCTCTACCACCACTACCCCTGCACCAGGTGAGGATGCCCAACAAAGTCCATCCTGACTGTGCTGTCTGAAACTGCTAGCCTCTATAAGCAAGTCTTTTGATCCCAGGGTCTTGTACAAAATAATCTAATATTTGGACTTTTCCTTTCAGATTCTTTTCATTTTCATTTGCAATTATGGTCCTCCAGTGTCAGTGGAAAACATCATTTGTTAATCTGTTAATTTGTTTTGGTAACAATGTGCTGAGACCTCCACTGAGAAACGCATCTATTAAGTCAAATCTCATTGATCTCACTGTGAAAGCAATCGATTTTGCACTGACCTCTGATGCTGTGTTTAATGGAGTCTCTCTAGTGCCCATCATGGCAAATATAAACACTAATCTATACAATTTTTTTGTTAATACAGCACCAATGTATTATCTTTACACATACATTGAAGGCCGCAAGATTCATAGATCCAAGTTATATGCTAAATGCATTCTGTCCTCACATTAATGTATACATGTTTAAGCTTATGTCTGCTTTCTACTGTGTGTTGGCTTAACTTACCACTAACAGGCATTTACAGTATTTTTTTCCCCGCAACACTTTTGTTGTCGTCCTGTTCTTCGCTGTCCCTTACACAGGCAACGCTCCTCAGTTCTACAGCATGAACAGGCCTATGGCCAGACAGATTCCACCCCCTGTTGGTGGCTCTCTGCCTTACCGCCGCACACCCTCTGTCAGCAGCCAGTCATCAATGCCTGCCAGCCAGCAGAACGGAGGACCATATTACAACCAGAGCCAAGGTAGGGCACTTCTACTCTAAGGCAATCCATTCACTTCAGTTTGATCAGTGTGAGCTGTCTTAGACTCAAACATGCCCTCTTAACACACTCTTGTTGTAGTCTTTGGCTAGTGTGGTATGAATGGTTGAGTTCCAGTTTTTCAATACATGTTTGTCTCAACACAAAAATGACCACCTATTCTTTCTTCTGTCCTTCTTTGATCTTCACCTGTCCTTCAACTGCTTTGGTCCATCACCCACCACACTCTGGCCCTCGCACTGGTTTACACACCTGCTCTGCCTTTTGTCTCTGTCTCTTTACTTCTGTGTGGTGTGTGCTGAAGCCTCAGTGGCACCCCCTCCCCCCTCCATCCTGCAGATTACTCCTCAGCTCCCTCTCACGGGTTTTGTGGCTCGAGTTCAGGAGACCAGTAAGTGGTTTTGTGCGTCACTGTTGTGAAGATCTTTTCAAACCTTCCAAGATTGCAGCATTTTTTTCCCTGCTTCCCAGAGATCAGTGCTGCTTATTTGACTAACAGAAAAAATATATGGCCTATACTACAGTTTGCACCTTTTTTATGTGCCTTCATGAAGCATGTAAGCGTACTTTGTTGTACTTTTGTTACTCTTGCACTTCCTGCATGGATAGCCTTGCATGGCATTTCTACTTTAAAAACACTTGAATTTGGGCCTACAATTTACAGTTTTTCCCCTTCTTAGTTTCAGATGCACCCCCTCCACCTCCCCCTCAAGAGGAAAGTATGTTTCAAGAAGTGCAGCCTCCTGCACCTCTGGAGGATTATGAAGAAGAGGAATCTTCTGTGGTGGAATACAGTGACCCATACGCTGAAGAAGACCCACCTTGGGCTCCGTGTGCTTACTTAGAGAAAGGTATTTAGCTCAGTTTTATTTACATTATATATTTAAACGGGCACTACCATTTCTAAAATTCCATCAAAAAAGTCAATATTTCTAAAATTTTAATTACAAGAGTACAGTTTAAATTAAACAGGAATTAATTGTGAACATTGCTAATAATAGATCTAGAGATCTAGATCAAAAGAAAGGACACCAATGCTAATAATAATATCTATCAAACCAATGTCGGGGGACTAATAGAGATCTAGAGATCTAGATCAAAAGAAAGGACACCAATGTCAACATTTATACTTAAATTGCAGTAAATACACTGTGGACGATAGTATTAGGAGACACCACTCAATTCTTGAATTATTGTGTTGCAATTGGACACATTTGCAGGTGAATAAATTCAAGCACAATAGTTAACCAATAGCTAATTAAGCCATTCTTGATGGTATTGTCTAACTTAATTTTTTGTTCAAATTGTCAATTATTATCATCAGCAGAAAGCTATTGCCTTTTCCAGAGATGTTTCAGCTCCTTCCTGAGGGTGCCAATAGGATTGAGGTCAGGGTTCATAGCTCGTCCACTTTAGAATAGACACTTATAGCTGTTTGTTTTGGGTAGTTTTAAAGGGGGGGACTAATATACATATGTGAATGTGATAGACAGTATTGTGTATTTATATACTTCAAATATTGTCCACAATATGTTTAGTTTATACTTTTTTATGATTTTACTTTCTCTCAATATGGTGCGTAATGTTCCTTGAGCATGTTCACCTTGTTTAAAGTGTCTTTTGTATCCGTCTCTTTAGCAATGCTGGGATTTGTCCTGAATAATATGGACTGTACTCACAGGAACATCTAGTTGCTTGGAGATGGTCTTATAGTCCTTTAACATGCTTGTCTATATTTTTTTTCTGATCCTTGAGACAGCTCTTTCCTTGCTTCCTCTGGTCCATTCGAGTGTGGTCCACACCATATCACCAAACAACACAGTACCAGCCATATATTTTTATAGGCCCAATGGCTGTTTCCTACAAGGTTCATGAGCTGTGTGTTTAACATTTTTTTATTTTCTGTGTTTTCATAAATGTTGAAGCATGTCTGAGAAAAACAATTTGACTTTCATTGGTTAAGCCTCCTCCATTATAGAAATTTTATTTATTTTCTTTTGTCTATTTGACTTTTTCTTTCATTGACCAAAGGGTACCAACAATTTTGTCCACGTCTGTATATCTGGCCCTTTCTTAGGACTGATGTAACGTTTTGTAATGTCTGTTTTTTTATTTATTTTTTGCCTCCAATTATGTTAGTTGTGGCAATCTATGACTACGCACAGGACAAAGAGGATGAACTGTCATTCCATGAAGGTGCAATCATCTATGTTATCAAGAAGAATGATGACGGTTGGTATGAGGGTGTGATGAATGGCAGTACCGGACTGTTCCCTGGTAACTACGTAGAGTCCATCATGCACTACACCGAATGAAGCTTGAAACAGTGCAGTCAGCACTATAAAGCTATCGCAAACACGGGTCTAACATTCGCGCACACACATCATACAGCAGATGGGTTAGATCAAATGTTCAAGTAGGCGTGATGGTCATTTTTAATGAGCTCAAACTTTTATAGTCGAGAAATGGACAGTGTTGGCTTTTCACTACGGACCTAGGGGGAAGAAATGCAATACTAGAGTATAATAAAGCATACTAACCATAAAATCCTGTTACACTAATGTTTGATGAAGGGTTTGGAGCACAACCACTATTTTATGTGTTTTGAATAAGAAGAAAAGTTATGAAGTATTTTGGGCTTGAAGATTCATATACTAAAGATGTCAGGGCT
This sequence comes from Kryptopterus vitreolus, assembly GCA_030449085.1. Classification (NCBI taxonomy): domain Eukaryota; kingdom Metazoa; phylum Chordata; class Actinopteri; order Siluriformes; family Siluridae; genus Kryptopterus; species Kryptopterus vitreolus. Next base: position 6,028,709 of record JACRUU010000011.1, on the reverse strand, counting down.
TTAAAAAAAGTGAAACTTCCCTCTATTTTTACATTAATGGTATTTCCTTCTCAGAATATTTACTGAAAGTGTTATGAAGATAGTAATAGGTTTTATGGATAGAAGTCACTACATGTATGTTCTGTAGGACTGCAGTTGACGGAATGTTGTAGTTAAAGCAGGGGAAAGAGAGGAGTACATGCAGATGTAAATTATTTATAACGTGTACAATTAGGTTGAACAGGGACTGGTTATCTGATTAGATTTTGGCTTCACTTTTTAGTTTTTAACTTCACCCCAGGTTACACTGTTATAAAATGTCATTCTATATATGTATGACATGGAAATAATGGTTTATTCCCTTGGTTTAGTCCAGATAGAAGTAAAGTTAAAATGGTGGGAACAAATTATACTAATTTGCAACACCATTTCCTGATGAGCTATATGGGGCAAATAAACACTGCATATCTCCTCAGCAACATGCACAGAGAAAATATTAGGAATCCCCCCATCCCAAACGTGCCTCAAAAAAAAAATACAGTTTAAAGTACACCCCATATTTTTTCTTTTATCATATGTCTTATGTAGTGACACTAACACAATAGTCAAGTTGAGTTTTAATATGATGTATAGTGCTACATACATTGCATGCTCAATAAACCATCATATTGTAATTTAATACTCTTTTTATTTTTATTTTACCATTCTGTGTAATTATGGAGTTCAGTTCTTAGCAATAGTTTATACTCTTGCTAAGATTTCACAGTGTGAATTTGCAGTCGGGTGCCAATGAAGCGTGTTTAAATATATTTTTGTGCCATATTGTGGTGATGAAATGCTTTTTTATAATGCCTGACCATTCTGTTCACCTTTACTTCCTCTGTATCACATTCAATTTCTAAAAAGCTTTAGCTGATGTTCAGCTCTGGATTACAGCAGGGATACGTAATGTTCCCCATGCAACAAGATTCCGATTGTTTACAAAGTAGGAAAGGGCAGAGGAAGAGCAAAGTTGAGGAGCAATAAAGTGGCAGCACAGTTTAAATCCTTATCAGAATTTGCAATAATGCAAGAACTCCATGAAACGATGAGTATAAAGAGGTTAATTTTGTATTTGTGCAGTATAGAAAGCACATAGTTTTGCAGATGGAATAAAAACTGCTTTGTTTTTGTGCAGGCAGGTATATTTATATTTGAGATGGGACCATTACTGTCTTAAAACCAAACAGATGAATGAAAACCAAGAGTGAGTTTAATTTTGCTGTTTCCAGATATTTTCTGAAGTGTGTGTGTGTGTGTGTGTGTGTGTGTATGTATATATATATATATATATATACACACACATACATACATACAACATTATATATTTCTATTTCCATATGTGAGTGCAACTGTTATGCTGCGGTTTTCCTTTACAATGTGCTTATAGAGTGAATTAATTTCGTATTTGCATGCTGCTGTTATGTGCATTTGTTCACATGTATGAGTAATAGTGTTGTTTTAGGACTGCTGTCTCTCTTACGAGCACAGCAGTCTGTCTACTCTGAAGTTGAAACACTAACACAAGTGTGATAAATGTCACAAACAGCACTTAACACAGGCCTGTAAAATAGGACCACTTAATATTACAGCTCACTAATGGTGGCACCATCCAGACCAAAAAGAACAGACAGATGTATGATAATAAAATCATTGGATTTGATCATGTGTGGCTGTTTGTTTTCACCATTGTGCTTTTTTCTGCATCTATTGAATAATCTCCATAGGCCATAGGCATAATTTGTAAAAGTAAATAAATAAATTTGTCTTTGTTTCAATAAAAACAAAAGCTATAAATTAATCAATAATGCTCAATTTTTCCATCTGTGCTGACATGAACACTCAGAATCACTATCGTTTTAATGCTTTTCCATGGATTTAAATATTCTCAGTACATTCTCTTCATTTAATTGATTTTCTTTCAATTGTGCTGCACCCAATAGTTTATATTTGTTAGAAAGACTATCCAATTTCAGCCAAAAAAGAAATCTGAGACCTTCAGAATTAGCAGTGTGAGAGTCTGTGGCTTCTAATACGTAACAATAATGCTGTTGCTTTAACCAATCAGATTTGGTGACACCAGGGCCATCGTGCAAAGAGAACAATTACATTGATATTTTCTTGTCCGATGGTTAGAAAGTGTTTTTCCATTCCAATTTCTGACCGATAGAAATTGACTTGTAGATATAATTACAAAGACATTTTCAAGAAAAACTGGAAACTGAGGGTTCAGATAAAACAGTTCAGCTTTTTCAGGAAAATTGGACAGTGTGTTTTCTTTCCTGTAGAATTTGCACAAAACCACACAATTTGCTTTCAAGTCAAAAATCGCATTGCGTGGAAAAATGCACAGAAACGTGGTCTGTGATGAGGTTAACACAAGGTTTCAGCACTTATGGTGTAGATGTGAAATGCAAAACCCAGCAGTGATTTGCATGTTTTATTCACACCGGGCAGAAAAAGTAAAGTCAGCAATCCGGTCTTACCTTCAACAAGAGTGAAGCTGGTCTCTCTAGAGACACCACTATCTAAAGCACTAAATCTGGATGAAAAAAAAATATTGTACCTGAGACTATTAATACAGTTTTCAAAAACAGAAAATAGGCATTAAATACTCAGTGTCCTGCTCTTTCTAGTATATTTTGTGTAAAAATTAATGATGTCTGCTTTATTGCTAAAACTAGGGAGGTGGTGTAGCCCAGTGGTTAAGGTGTTGGACTCTGGACCGGAAGATCACAGGTTCAAACCCCACCACCACCAAGCTGCAACTAGTGGGCCCTTGAGCAAGGCCCTTAACCCTCAATTGCTCAAGTCGCTCTGGATAAGGGCGTCTACCAAATGCTGCAAATGTAAATGTAAAACGTTTACTTAGAACCGTGACAATTGGTGCGTTGTATGTTTAAACGTTAAGGTTTCTTATGGAATTTATTATCAGACTAGGTTATTAAAATTTTAGTTGGAACATAGTGTCCTCCAAAAAACTGCTTATACAGGACTCTATCATGTGTTGGCCTGTTTTATAACTTGGCAGAGGCCGAGGTCCAGATTGTGAGAAGTGCTGCTGGGGTATCAGATAATACAATTTCTCTCCTAATAAGACATCATCATTTTGGCTTTTCAATCTACATAGTATACAAACTCTCATCATCATCATCATCATCAGTGTACTGGTCCATAATATTGTTATGATATAATCTGATTGGAAACACTAAAATATCAGAAAACTATCAGATTCATTTCTTTTTATAGACTGCATCTTTAATGAAACTTAGCTCATGATCAAATCATTTTCAGAGGCATCGGATCTCATTTAAACATTCACAAGTGTAATTCCGATGTGTTGTACACTGCAATTTCAGTCACAAACCAGCTATTATCTTTATCTCCACACGCTCTGAACACAACATAATAATTTTATATGCTTTTAGAAGAATAAAATAAGCAAAAGAATTCCCCTGGTGGAAGAGCATTTTATGAAAACGGATATTTTGATGTCTGCTCGCAGAAACAGTCTTGGGTGTCACCTTTAACACACATTATGTGATTAAAATGAAAGTATTACATACATTCTGTGCTTTTTTTTATTATATGAGGATTGGTGCTAATTCACATGTTGCACGTTTCTCAGTCCTGCATGATTATACAGTGCCTTAAAGAATGATATTTATTTATACACTCAGCAGCCGCTTTAATAGTAACACCTGTACACCCGCTTATTTATGTGGTTATCATTATATCTCAGCAGAACATTGATGTTCATTGATGTAAATATCAAAATGAGGGGGGAAAATATCAAGGTTTTTTTTATCATGGCACAGAGTATTCCAGTGTGCTAAACACCAGTGTATTTTCAAACAAAATAGTCTTTACAGTTTACAGGGACACGGTGGCTTAGTGGTTAGCACGTTCGCCTCACACCACCAGGGTCCGAGTTCGATTCCCGGACTCGGCCATGTGTGTGTGGAGTTTGCATGTTCTCCCCGTGCCTCAGGTGGTTTTTCTTTCCGGGTTCTCCGGTTTCCCCCCGGTCCAAAAACACGCATGGTAGGTTGATTGGCACCTTGGAAAATTGCCCCTAGTGTGTGAATGTGTGTGTGCCCTGCAATGGGTTGGCATTCCATCCAAGGTGTATCCTGCCTTAATGCCCATAGACACCTGAGATAGACACAGGCTCCCCGTGACCCAAGGGAAGATCGGATATAGCGGTAGATGATGAATGAATGAGTTTACAGGCAAGAAAAGAATAGAGGAAAAATAACCTAATTTCTATTAGAAATGGTTTATTAGCAAGAAAGATCAGATGTATATAGTCTGTATTGAGCTTCTAGGTAGTACATATAGTAATTCCTATTAATCAATCTTTATGCGGTGAGCGACCGAGGCGGAAAAAATACACACATTTTCTTAAGTAGAACTGTTAAAAAACTCTGGTTAAAGTCAAAGTACTGACTACACATTTTTTACTAAAGTTATAGCAAAGAAGTTTGGTCTCTGACATGTACTTAAGTAAAAAAAAAAAAAAAAAAAGTAGTACATTTTTATCTAGACGAGAAGAATAGCCTTTATTTGTCACATAGACGTGAGTGCCAGCTTGGCAATACCGAGGCTCGAACCTCCGAGTATCCAGCGACTTCAAATTCTGTTTGCCTCTGTCTGGAGGATAGGACCTAGCTATAAAGAGACCTTTCAAAATGACTGTAAAGCAAATATCTGTCTGACACAAAATGTGTGTTCTGCACATGACATGTCATGTACTATGATGAATTAAAAATATACTGAAAAGCTCTGGCAGAATTAAAAGGAAACCCTGTATAGAGAGTGTTTGCTTGTTCTGTAAAATGTCTCTAAACTTGTTAACCATTAAAGAACTAAAGGAGACTATCTGCTGTTACTCTCAGCAGGGTATTGTTAAGATAACATTAACAGTAAAGGCACTGATCCAAACCTGAAGTGCTTAAATAAGACGATGCAGATGGTTTTTCTGAACGGCGACATCCTCGGGAGCGTCTCGGTGCTGATTAGCACTGCTGGGTGTTCACTGGGTGGTAAATTGCAGCTGTGGGTGGGGATCAGTGATAATCTGACTGCAGGAATCGATTCAGTCCCAGACACTGCTGTGAAAGTGCATAAAAAGAAGAGATGCATCCAGTTGGAACAATAAAGTCTGCTTTGTTTCTTGTGTACTTGCAATGCCACTGCATGTCAGGTAGGTCAGAACATTGACGCTTTTATATTCCTTTGCATGACGTCTGGTTTGAACTTTGAATAATAGTGTAAAACAATGTAACAGTAATGTCGGATTGGTCATGTGACAGACTGATAAATATAAAGATTCCAAATGATATGTTTTCTAAAGGAATTGCCAGAAAAACTTCAAATACTTTGTAATGTTGACCAAACGTTTGGCATGTCCTAATATTAATAGTAAACTATTATCAGTTACGGCTGTCTGTGTTTTAATAAAAGAGAAAAAAAAAATCACAAAGATTAATAAATCAAATGCATCGTCTCTGTAGTTATAGATTGTTTAAATATTGAAATAAAGGTTTATTACTTATCCACACTAGTAAGCCCAATTTTTTAAGCGCAACCTATGAACGAAAAATGTCTAAATCTAGTGTAGAACTTTTACAATACTCATACAACATACAATACAATAAAGTGAGCATTTTGCATTTCATAGATCTCCACAAACAATACTGACTCTCTCGACTCCACAGGATTTCCTCTGCTGAACCTCGCTCTCGATGCAGACTCGCCGTTATCGGGATCTGTTGATGAAATGAACACTAACTCTCTGAGCTTCCACGTGTACAGAGAAACACAAAACCCTGTTAGTCAGGTAATTCCAATGGCTTGGTTTTAAAGTTTAAATGCAACATTATGAGAGATCCAACAGTAACAGGATTATAGTGTTAAAGGGCCTCAGGGCTTTAACCTCTGCCAAGGCAGAGTAACACATGATACTACACTATCATAACACAAAATCGTCACGGTACAAATATATAACACTACAACAACAGTGTGTCTCTTCAACCAAAATGGTCTCATGTACCATTATTAATGAAACATTGCCTGCTGAACTCGCTCTGGACAGGTAAATATAAAATCGCGGAACAAATGAAGATCGGGGAAAAACGTGTAAGATTTAGGACAAAGAAAAGTCCAGTAACTTTCCAAAGATTGGAATGGTATCAAACATAATGAAAATAGCGTACAGTGTTATATTTGTATTTATCAGTGGTTGATCACAAGAACACACGGTTCGGATCACATTACGGGTCATTTTGAGTCACAGTTTGGGAGGAGGAGACAAATCTAGTTTTTATTATTATTAAAAAAAGGAAATGCTCCATAAATAAGTGATGCTTATAAGCGATGAATAACATTTTTAAGTTATTTTGCTCCTCTGCAAAACATGACTGCTCTGTGTAGTTACTGAAAAATGCAACATCGCAAGGAAGAAAAATCTAAGGCTCTGTAATTGTTAAAAAATAAAATAAATCCTCATTTTTACAAAAAAATGAGCAATTAATCCGCGGGTCACGTGTGAACCGAAATGTGTGTCGCGGTCTTTACGGATCAGCCGTTACACCGCTATTATTTATATACAGTGCGTTCAAAAAGTCCCTCCGTGGTGGAGTGCAGTGTGTGTATACTGGATCACGTTCTTTAACTGGAGATAAATACACTAGATTTTGTTTTCAAGCAGCTTTTCTGTAAACAGGAATAGCACATCACTATACTGGGCCAGATTTTGAACTGCAGAGGGAATTTGTTTTAACTCGGTGTATTTGTATTTTGATGTACTCTGGCAATTTAATATACCAAAGGTTTTTTTTTTTTCGATATACCTGTATGCAATTTTAGCAATAAAAATGTAGATTTTTCCAATAAGAAAACAAATTAAGAGATCTGGAGATTTTTTTCTGATGTATACACACACACTCACACACTCTCACTCACTAACAATTAAAAAGTATTTTTACCTGTTCCAAGATTGAATAATAGTTAAAATATACTTGATTCCTAAAATAATCGACAGCAGCAGCTCTGGATTCACTCACAACACACAAAAAGAAAAAGTTGACCCAAATGAAACCGTTAAAATAAAGCACAAACCACAAGCGAACACAACACTTATCCTTCAGCACACGTTGCAAGTTGCAAGTAATGTTTTGCAGTCCTCGCGTCCATGTCGGAGTCAAACATGTGCACATTTTATTGCTTTTCATCATTATATGTTTTTGTGGTTGTTTACTTGTTAACCAATAAAGCGCAAGTGCCGGCGGCACCTGTGATCCCGCCCATTCTCAAATCTAACAATCAGAACAAGCCAATTATGGCTGACTTACATCTGAACAAATGATGCAATATATAATATATATATATATATATATATATATATATATATATATATATATATATATATATATATATATATATATATATATATATATATATAAGCGCTGGTTTAAAAACTGAAATACTGACCCATTATGTTTTTGATTTGGGCCCCGTTCCACCCAGATACATAAAATTAATACATCCATCAAATGTTTCAAAATTGTATTTGTTACAATAATCCATTTGTTGCAATGAACTTTGATTAAGCGGTGTGAACTATAGGACAGTGCTTCCCTCTTGTGGCGTTCTGAAGTAGTACAGCCTGTCTCTCCAGACAACGTGTTCTGCACATTTTAATCGTTTCATTTCCCGAGTCAACTCATTAACAGCCCTTTTTAAGTTGAAATAAATATGTTAGATGGGGGAAAACTATCTCATGACGATGACAGGAAGAACGGTGATCTGTGTCGCATTCAATTGTAGTTCCAACATGCTGCATAATAATAATAATAATAATAATAATGAACATTATAATAATAATAATAATGATGAACATTAATGAACAATAATGAATATTATAAGATTTTTTAATTTATTTTCCAGATTAAGCACGTGGACTTCAATACCTGGATCAAAATGGGCCTGAGAAAGGTAAATAATTGAAAGAAAATCAGATTATTTTCAAGCATCTCATGAGTATGAACTTATTTGTAATGAACCGTAGCTGACCTCTCTCTCTCTCTCTCTCTCTCTCTCTCTCTCTCTCTCTCACACACACACACACACACACACACACACACACAAAAGTGTCGTAGCTATGTCCGTGTTTCTGACGGATTCATTTCTCTGAGAGGAATGCGCTGTAGTGTGAAGGCTGTAAGATCCAGCAGTGAGGAGATATTCTAGAAGATGCACAGAGCAACATCTGTCCTGGAGTTTGCAGCTGCCCCAGATTTTGTTATTGTGACTCATGTGTGACCAGAGGGATCTCTGAAATTAAAGCAAAAACTTCACAATGCAATCCTTTTTTTTTTTTTTTTTTTTTTTACTGTGTATAAATGTTTGCACATTGCTGTGTTGCTTCACAGGGGTCAAATCATGTCAAATCAAAATATTAATAGGACAAAAAAAGGAATAGAATATAATCTACTAAGGAAGGTATATCCCTGTGCGGGTGAAATATTCCTCAATAACTTGTGTACTCGCCTGTTACTATCAAAATGATCAACTTAAAATCTATTTCGCTCCTTCTATTTTTCACCCAGGAACAAACAACTAAGCTTTTCTGAATAATTTTCTGTCTGTGCATAACATTCTAATCTGAGGCTCAGAATGAGGGAGGGGGTGATGTAACATTATTAAGACTTGGGGGGTCTCAGTGTGATGTCACATAAGGATTGTTTCATTGTGTTTCTTTAGCACGAGTGTGACGTCATAGGAAATATAATTCTGTCATTTATGCAACTATGAAAAGATCAATTTACACCTAACTGTTCATTCATCTTCTACCGCTTCATCCGAGCTTCCCTCTGGTCTCGGGGAGCCAGTGACAATCTCAGGTATCTTGGGGCATCAAGGCAGGATATACTGCAGGATATACATACCATTCATGTTTTTGGACCGGGGGAAACCGGAGGAAAAAACACCCAAAGCACGGGGAGAACATCCAGACTCCACACACACACACACACACACACACACACACACACATACACGGTGGCGGCAGGATTCGCATCGCTATCCTGGAGGTGTGAGGCGAACGTGCTAACCACTAAGCCACCGTGAACCCTCACCTCACTGTTAAGCACATAAATTATGGAATAACACCAAATACCAATAGAACAGACATGAAAGAAAACAGCACTGGCACAGCTTACTGCATGATTTACATATTTATATTATTCAGTTTAAATGTAACATTTACTTCCGTGTGTATCTTATCTTGAGCACTCCTGACTTTAACAACCATCATTAGCAATGTGTACCCATGGGTTCAAGAGATGAGCCATTTCCCTCTTTGTTTAGGCAGCCCCAAAAAACAAACAAAAATACCCCCGCTATAAATTACGCCAATGTATTACTGTTGTAACGTTATAACATCATGAGATCAGATCCGATTTAGGCACGAAAACATTCTCTGAATGAAAATTTCCTTAAGTGTGCACTTCAGTAACACTCACCTTAAATAATAAATAAAGTTTGTAAAAATTGATATTAAGTTTGGTTGTTTACCTTCACTTAAAGCAAATTGCAAAATGTATTTCGATTCTTGTATTCTCTGGAAAAGAGAAAAATGATTATATAAGAAGAACTTTGGTTAAATACTAAAGGCAGGTCGAGTGAGAAAGACACTTTCTTCCTGTTAGCCACAAAGCTAAAGGCAGATGTTAAAGTCAGGAAGAGCTGCAGTATGTACAGATAGGCATCAGTGTAACCAACATAAACAGAGACAGAACACATCCAATTCCAAACACAGCCAGACTAAAGAGTGCTTCACGAAAGTAGTGGGTTCATTTTTTCTTTTTTTTTCCCCTTTTTTTTTTTTTTGGAGAAATGTCTGAAAGTCTCTGTAAAATAAAGGTCCTATTTTAAACAGCAGAAGAAGTTTCTTCAGAAATGATTTAGTCCAGTTGTATAATAGAAGGATGCAAAGTTTTATGGGTTTAAAGAAAAAAAAAAAACACCAGATTTGCACATTTAACAAAGGATAACTGACTACCAAGCCTTTGCTTTTTTTTTCTTTTTTTTCTGAGAGTTGACCACTCAACCAAACCACTTAGACAGACACACACACACACACACACACACACACACACACACACACACACACACACACACACACACACACACACACACACACACATATTCTCTTCATTAATCCTGATTTCTATTCACGTTTTAACGCATACAGTCAAGGGTTTAAAAACTAAACTTTAAAATAAGAATATATTTCAGGTATTAAATAATTTCATATAAAAAAGGGTAAAAGCTCCCTCCCCCACCCCAAAATTCCAAATACATCTTTTAATATACACGTATTATTCCCCCCTTTCCTCACACAGGAGTCCATGCAGTACCTATTAATAATAATGGCAGAGTTTCTTTTTCTTCGCACAATTTTGTATAACTGCTTACATGTCATTGCAAAGCGGCACAAACACGCAGAGAAGCATATACTGTAGGTGATTTGGCTTGCTTTTTCATAGTGTGGTAATAACTTGGGTTAAAATGAGGAATAGTATTCTTAACATAGTCAGTTATGTTTATGTTATGGCCTGCAGGAGTCTATATTTTGTTCGGGAGAAAAAGCAGATGATCAGCACGCAGCGTCTAGTGCATGCCTCATCTACCACTCTCCGGTCAGTTTGGTGTTTTGGTCCCTTTTGGGTGGCGCTGGCGGCGGACCCCGCCGTAGCGTTGCATAGCCTGAGATATTGGCACCTGTGTAGCCTCCCTTTTTCTGCTGGCCCAGCAGCAGCTCTGGGGGAGGGGGTGGGAGTGCCATGTCGTCCATAGTGGCCACGGGGTCCATCTTGGCTGAGATGCGTGATGAAGTCAAGGAACTGTGTCTAGACATAGACTTTCTCTTTAAAGTCCTGTTAAGGTCCTCGAGAAAGTTGGGCTGGATAGAGAGGTTGCCTTTGGGGGACGTGGGGGGCATCTGAGAGGTAAACGGGGTAAGAGGGATCTGTTGTGGTGGGGGGGAAAGGACCAAGGGCTCGGGGGTACCACTGCTTCTGCGCTGCATAGTCGGAGGAGGTGTTTTCCTTAAGGAGCTCTGCTTCTTTGCTGTAGTGTTGGAGAAAAGCTGTGGCTGAGGGTTTACTACAGCCACTTTGGGGGCTCCAGTATGCAACTCCACAGGTGGTGGCGGAGGAAGGAGCTCAGAGTCTGGAGGTGGAGGAGGGAACTCGCAATCAGGTGGAGGAGAGGGAAAGTCCGAGTTGGGCTGTCGAGACTGGCCGGGTTTCCCTTGTAGAGCCAGTGGTAGGTTTGCCAAGTTGATCTTGCCTGGTTTCAATGATGCTCGGAAATTGAGAGAAGAATCCTTGGATGGTGAGCCAGTTGTGGAAGATGGAGTGGAGAATGAGCTAGGGGAAGGCTGGGTGGGCTGAGCAAACATGCTCACCAGGTCTTCCACTTTTTTTGACTCTTGATACTCGACAGAAGAGTTGGACTTAATGCTGGAGTTTCGCTGTGGGGTTGGAGGAGGCCTCTTAACTGATGCGCTGCTTGAAAGGTTAGAGGAGGTGGAAGGAGATTTCTTCATTGGTGATCCCATCTTAGAAGAAGGGGGACTGGGATCAGAGGGCATAGGTGGGGGTGGTGGAAAGTCTAGGCTACTTTCTGGAGGGGGTGGGGGGAATTCAGGAGACTGGGGTTGTACCTGCCCTCCGGGCTGCCATTTTGGCTTTGTTTTAACCACTGGAGGAGATACAGGGCTTTTAGAACCATCTAGAGGTCCAGGAAACTGGTTTGCAATCTGTTTCACCAGAGATGACGTTGGGGAAATGGCAGTAGATAATGGTTGTACTTTTGAGGGGAAGCTGTGCTGCTTGGGCAAGGTGGGTGGAGGCTGATTGGGGCTCTGGCTACCAGAGAAGCTCTGCTGCTTCTTCATGGAGCTGGATGGTGTTGGTGACAGAGGGGGACCTACAGGGGAGACAGGAGACATGCCATGTCCAGCTGGTTTTGGGGCTGTCTGTGGAGGAAATCCTCCAGTGAATGTTTTAGGTGGGACAAGGGTTTGAGGTGGGGGAGAGAAACACACAGGAGGTGGAGGGGGAGGTGGCTCCTCATCTTGAGTAAGAGGAGAAAAGTCATAATTCATATTGGGAAATTTCTGAGCCAGAAACTCTTGGAGGCCATTGGTGCTGAGGAGTGGGGGGCACTGCTCTGGAGGTGGTGGGGGAGGCAAGATGCCATTGCTTTGCATGTGATCCATTGGAGGAGGCAAATGATCTTCCTCAGGGGGTGGAGGGGGAATAAACTCTGCCTGAGGGCTTGGTGGACCTAATTTGAGCACTGCCATTGCTGAACCTGGAACGGGCATCAGCAGAGGAGGGGGTGGTGGGGCGAGAGGTGGAATGTTGGAACCAGCTGCTATGTTGTTCAGTCCTGGTTTCACAGACTGGGGGGGAGGAGTTGGAGGCACTGACTGTTGCTGCTGCTGCTGCTGTTGATGTTGCTGCATGGCAGCCACTAGGGGGGTCTGTATGAAATGATTAGGGGCCTGGGATATGTTGTGAAGCCTCGCAATTGTGCTGTACTTGGTGAACTTGGTGGGTGTGGAGTGGCAGGTAGGGTTGGGCAGGGGAGGAGGAGGTGGAGGGGAAGGGGGTGATGGTGGAGAAGGGGAAGACTGGGTTGACATGCTTGGGTAGCTTCCCTGTGGTAGGATAGATTGAGGCATCTGAGGCAGATGGGGAAGTTGGAGCGGGTAAGAAGCTCTATTAGGCTGTGTAGGTGGTGGCAGATCCATTCTCACCTATGGAAGTAAAACGAAGAATTGCATAGATTATAATCTTTATGCAAAAAGACCATGTCCAATTGCGCTCAAAGAAGGCAAAGGAACCATTCAGAGGAAATAGTTATGGAAAGACATAACATATGTAAAATATAAGACAATTATCAACGTGGCATCAACAAGCATGTCACATTTACTTGGACGATTTTGGCATGACCGGATATGTACATTTTGCACAAGATAGGTTTCATTTACTTCTTTGTATAACAAACATCTAGCATTTACATAGCATGTGTGTTGTTGATTACCTCAGGGCATACCTTTCTGAAGCACAATCCCATTATTGCACAAACATAATTCTTTGTTAATACACCACGGTGCATTCAGGCTACACTTTACAGCATTAATCCTACAACACTAGTGCTTTGTGGGAATCCATTAAATGTTAACACAAGCCACTAACAACAGTCTCTCACACCACGTCCCAATTAGGCTGCATTCACCAAAACACACAAGGAGTAAACAACTATAGACTACTAATTGAGTGGTTAGTGGCCTCTAAGTTAGGTGAGGATAAGAGAAAACACTAGTGTTAAGAGGGTTTTCACACCCTAACCTCAATCCCCACCAGTGCATAAGGGAATGGCCTTGCGAGACTTGAATTTTGCACCCTAAAAGAGGAAAGGAGAAAAGCACAGAAAATCAGCAGTCACCCACAATGCCCTGGGCTATTTGCATTTGAGAGGTACCAGTATCCCAATCCACTTCAAATAAAATAATGATCATGCTGATCTTTTGACTTTTCTTCTGAAAGCAGCTTCAGCTAAATACGGAATTGAAAGTGATCATAAGGAAAGCCAATTCGGGCAGTTTATCTGAGAGGCAACTTGTGATACAACCACAAGAGTATCTATCTCAACAACACTCATAAAATGTACAGTAGATGTATCAAGCATGCTGAACAGGGCAAGTGATCAAATGCTACATTAATCACAGATGATGGATAATTTGAGCATTTTGATAAGGCCGACATGTCCTTTACTGACATACTATAAAATGAAAAGATGAAATAATATAGGCACATTATTATTTTACAGAACACAAACAGGATGTGTGGAAACAAGAGCAGATAATGCAGATTTGTTCTAGGCACCTTGGATTCCTCTGCCTGGTTGCCTCTCTTCCATGCTTCAGAGAAGATGGAGCTGACCACACTCTGAGAACGGACATGTCCAGAGGAAGTGGTCTCTGACACACCGCTGTCTGAATAGTTGGACTGGGATTCTGCAAATATACGTAGAATATGTACAATTAATATTGGTGTGTGTGTGTGTGTGTGTGTGTGTGTGTGTGTGTGTGTGTGAGTGTGTGTGAGTGGGGAGTCTTAAGAATTAAGCCAGGTTACCTGGCAGACTGGATGAGCTGGAACCAGACTTCATGCTGGAGCTGGAGAGAGACGACCAGTCGTGTGCTGCTTCAGTACGCTTCATAGCCTCCTGGTAGTTCAAATAAAGCTGCTTCCCATACTGCAACAGCACCACAGAACATCTGAGTTACTTCTACCACATACAAAAGACAAAAAGTGCCTTGTGTCACTCGTGTACAAACTAATACCTTTGCAATACGTATTCCATTGACCCACTGATGTAGAGTTCTGACGTCTTCACAGCACAGGTATTTGATGTATTGAGACTTCTTCTGAATTTGAGGATGCTGGGGGGAGAAAAAAAAGCAGATTATAATGGAACTGAAACTGTTACCAGGATTAAAATATTCCACATCATTACAGTACAAATCAATAGAGGAATACCATCAGATTTTAGTATCTATATACAGGACCTATAATGTCCTTATATACAAAGACATACCATGACTTGATTGTATAAAACCCTTTTTATACCCTTTTATATAAAGATTTTTTCTTTTAAAGTTCAATGTTTTTTTGTTTTAAGATAAGTTTTACAATAATGAACATAATAAGTCAACAGGATAATTTACTTTCTTTAATGAACCACAACAAAACACTATAGCAAAGTGTTTACTGTCGTCTTCAATCCAATGTTAAAATGCTTGCACAGATATGCAGGCTATTTAATATTATCATGCGTTGCATCTGTGTTAAAATCATACACACAGTGAACACTATTAGTATTGATTTTCATTTCCTGACAGTTCTATAGTCAGGTTCAAATATTGGCACCCTTATAAAGTCTGAAGTTTGACTTGAATGAGTCATCTGTATACTATGGCAATAGCGTGGGATCAGTTTTCATTGCAATTTACTTTCACAAGTGATTTAGTTTTGCTTTTTGACCACGGCAAGTTCTAGCTGGATATTTGCACCGCACTTTTCTAAATGCTTTTCTAAATACTGCTTATGCAAGCTTTTAGAAATGCTGCTTAAGCATAAGCTGTGTATATTTATTACTAAGCCACCTCAGACTATTTATTTTGCGATGCATTGAAGAGGAGCTGTTAAGATTTGTGCTTTTATTTTGACAAAGGTTTAAAATTTTTGCTGGTCGACCTAATATTTCTCCTGTGCAACACAAATATCAAGTCAGACAAATGCTTTATTTTGATTTGTTCACACTACAAGTCAAAAATAGGCATTCTTTTATAAACCTTTTGACAAAATTCTTATTTAGTTTGGGAACAAAAGGCTGAAGCTCCCTCAAGGATCTGGCTGAGAAAATACTACAATTGTGAATAGTGTTTTAATAGTTTTCTTAGTTTCACTGTTCTTGGTCCCTGCAAAATAACAAATGTGTTGATTCATACCGATAGCATCTCCAAAATAGTATTAAATAAAGGGAAAAACTTTCTATGTACTAGAGGTCCAGACATTTTTACATATGAATGTGCAGACAGCAATTAACAGCAGAACATTTTGTGCTGTTAGATTTAGTTATAAGATTTGAATTGCAAACAAAATTGGTGCACTTATGCTTGATGTAGTGGTCATTTATGCACTCGCATTCATTTGGGAACACTGATGTTGTACCTTAAGGGCCATGCAGTAGTCGGTGGGAGCCTTGTACTTGCTGCGATAATCACGCCCCAGATACACGTTCACATGATCCAGCTGCAGGAAGCATGCCAGGTCTCTAGAAGTCTTCATTTGAATGGGATTGTGGGAAAAGAACAGAGAATTTTAACAAGTTGCAAAACAGTGTAAATGTGCTTTATATAGACATTTCTTTATAAATGGAACGTCTTTGCCACAGAACATTCATTCATTCATTCATTCATCTCTACTGCTATATCTGATCTTCAGCTCGGTGATGTGGGGATTTGAACCTTCTGGCCCAGAGCCCTATGCCTTAATCACTCAGTTGTCATGTATGCCATTTTAGCACAGTCTTCCTGAACTTTTTAACCCCTTACCTTTCTGGAATTTTCACTAATTGTGCCATTATAAGCACAAATAAATTACATATATCAAGAAGTGCTGTCCATCTGAATAATTAAATTAGATTAAATACTAGAGGATCAAATTAATCAAATCATTAAGCATTAATCAATTTGATATAGGATACCTTTCCCGAGATAAATATAAATAAAATAATAATTTAAATTCAATTATGTTTATTTAGTCTAAAATGAGATTTTGATCTGACATTATTCACACCATGTTGATGTAGATGAACCGGATTTGTGGTAGCATGTTATGACAGTTAAACAGCAGCCCTCTGACATAAAGCCCTTTCCTGTTATACGAGTATTATTAAATATTAAATGTGTCTTTCAATTCAATTCAACTCACAGTGGAATTTAATTAATAAATCCAAATGTCAGTACCTTGACGTGTTTGTGTAGTGTGTTGTGAGTAGGGTCATGCTCAGGCTGTGTGATAGATGAATGAACAACAGATGGAGAAATAAAGAGTGAAGAAAAAGAGCAGGGTGAACACTGACCTTGGCTTTACCCTTTGGCACGTAGTATAATCCGGAGGCGCGTAAAAGAAAATAGCGCTTCTTCCAGGACTTTTTACCATCGTCTTTAAGCCAGAGCACTCCCTCCATCTCAGGCACACTGATTGAGCTCCCACAAAAGCACTCCTTCAGAGACGCACACAAAAATGTGTTTTTTTTTCCCCCACACAGATTCACAGACCTATGGCCTATATAATGTAATTTGTCTTTGTATGAAGAACTAGACAGAACCGCTTACCTCCAGCAAAGCTTCTTTATTCCTGTCAGTCATCTCACATGTCTCTTTTCGGCCCAGCAAATAGTTCTGGAGATGCAGAAGGTCAGCATATACATTTTACCCAAATCATGAAAATGATTCATTTAAATAGTAAAATGAAAAAGACCACAAAACTGAACCTAAAAACAAGCCAAATTGACCTCGTATAGCCGTGAGAAAGGGTGGGGCTTGTGAGACTGACACTAATTAAACCGCGTATTTAACCAGAATGGCCTTATGTAACTTCTATCCAC
>JACRUU010000011.1:5996432-6008932 GCA_030449085.1 Kryptopterus vitreolus | reverse complement strand
GCCATAAACTGTAAAAAACAAACAAAAAAATGACAGAAATCTATTAAAGACAAATATTTACATATAACGATATACTTTACATCATAAATAATTGTGACGTTTTGATGTTTGGATTTTGATTTTCCTTTTATAACTAACAGTGATTTCAGCTCATTTAGTAACTTTTAATCTGCTTTACAAATTTTCTGGATGTTAATAAAGATAATGGCATGCTAACAAGTCTACACCTGTAAGGTAGACCTGTTTACCACAATACAGAGAAAATTCAGTTCATGCTCGATACTCAAGATAATTGGTATAACAAAAAACATTATGCAAAGAATGATTTCCAGTTCTTCCTGCTGCTGCTGATGTGCTGTTCTGTGAAAAGGACCAGTATAAATTAATCTCTGCTCTTGTGCTCGACCTCCCATTGGACCACATATGATAACTATCCTTTCCATTTTATATTCAACCTGTTCATAAGCCCTGAGAAATACCAGTACTATCAGCCACATGTGTTGTTTTGTTCCAGCACTTACCCATTTGCAGTTCGCTGATCATCTCTACAAGAGACCAGTCCAGACTGTAACCACAGTGCGATTTGTCCAGCAGGCTGTCCAGCACCTGACGCACTGTCTGCCTCTCATCCACCATCATGGTTTTGGAGCTCTCATCAGAAAGGTGCACCCGGATCACCAGCTGCGAAAAGCAGCAGATTTGAACTTGATGATTTATACCACACCTCAAACAATAACTTCTTTTTTATTTCAACTACAGATTATTATAAAATGGTAACAAAACCAGTTACACCCTACACAAAATAAGTCAGTGCTCCAAATTCCACTTCATATACAACCCAGTTTATTCATAAAATAAATTAAACTTTGCATGAATGAGCGTCAATAAAATGTCTATGCGAGCACACTTGAACAAATCACCTCCAGCATACATTCACCATGTTCACACTGACCTACTTCTGTCAGCTCCGAGTGGGTCAAAAGCTTTCCAATGCAATCCAGTAAAAAGCAGCGTTTTAATCATACATAAACACTAATAAATGTACACCTTTTTTTAGAAAAGGGTAGAATCTATACAGAATGACAGAAAACCCAGGACATCTTATTCACACATGTACAGAGACACAGGGATGAATTAAACAGGGAGGATAGTTTTCTGTGGAAAAAAAGATAAAACACTTTTTCATTTATTATTGCTGATTGTCAGGTTTGCTTAAGGCATCTCACTTTACATGTGGCATGCCTTTTTTGAATAATGCTTTTAAGAATGGACAAAATTTTTAACTATCAAATGTATGAGGATACACACGATAAAGATTGTACTGTCATCTGAATAAGGTGAAACGAATATATACACACTCTAAATCACCATAGCAAAACCCAAAGTCCAAATCCATTGTCATGGTTCGTTGGTTATGAAGTCTGGAGTAGAGACCTGCAAAGGATGGATTTTTCCCGCTCATGCAAGGTTCTGTCCCGCTCCCGCAAAAATATATATTATTTTGTCCCGCTTGCCCACTCCCGCGCCCGTTCATGCATAAATATGATATTTTCTCTGGTTGGAAATATTTATGTCACTCCCGACCTTGTACCTGTATATTGTTTTAGATTATATTTTTGCTTTTTTCAGTGAATTCTTAACAATTTATTAGTATTTTTTACATATAAATAGATTTATATATTTTTTTTCATCCCTCAAATCTAAGGTGTGGTTAACCGGATGTGACTGAGTGTGTGACGTGGTTTGTGCATGGGGCTAATAGATAAAAGAATGTAAACATGTGCAATGACACAGAAATGCGTTTAATCTACTGAATTTGTCGCTGTTGACTGTTACGTTGTTCGTCACGTGTCATTAGTTTTTGCTTATTCCTTTTAAGGTCACCATATAAACTTTGACACACCACATACACCAATGAAAGAGGAACACCTCCTAGGCAGATAGAACATTACAAGCCGGTTTCATCATATCGCTGTGTGAGAAAGTGCAGAAAAATCATTAGCAATTCTGTAGTGCACTGATCCAGCAATGTTAATCTGCTGCAATGACCTACTTCTGTTCCGTACAGGCTTCATCTGTGCAAGCAACAAATTCATGCTTATATAATGCATATAAGAATTACTCTTTAACAGAAATCAATAAATACGCAGTATTGGGTGTCGGTAGGTACGTTTCCATTATAAATTAGCGTAAAACTTATGCGATATTTCCCGAAATGTTGATAAAAAACTTGCGAAATGACGGTGTTTCCAGAACCATATCATGCGACTAAAACTCCTCCTCTCGCGATGTCACTCAAAAAATTGGGCGGGTTTACTTATATCGCAGCCAATTGCACGTATATCATGTGAACTGGAAATGCGAAAGGACTGTTTCATGTCAAAAACATTTGAATTTTTACAAATTTGCCGCGTCTTTATTAGGCGTATTTTCAATTCGCTATTTAACTTTGCTCATTTTGAAGGGTAATGGAAACGCACCTAGTGATTGCAGCATGTCGGGGGAAGACAATAATATGGTATCAGTACTGCATCAGATTTATTGTATTATGGATATTATCAGGTTTCACAACTTTCAAAAGAAAATAAAAAAGAACTCTGGAAAGGAAACTAACGAGCGTAGAGGATTCCGGCGAACAATACACAAGCTAATCTTTATTCTGGACACGAAACAAGAAATGTATAGTAAAATGTCAGCCAGATCCAATGTCAAGGTCCTTTAAACATGACATTATTACATATTACAATAATTTTTCCATATTTTGTAACCGAATAAATAATAAGAAACTTGAGTTTGACTACTTTATTTGCACTATTTAAATTAATTATATAAAAACATGAATAAGAACTCGCATAAAAAAAAATATTAAAAAAACGGCTAAAGAAATACTGTATTTTTAATTTAAATAATTTTTTTTTTTTTTTACATGAGGGATAATTCCTGACCGTAACATTCTTTATGTTCTCTAGGACAGTTGTACCCAGGTTTTAACAACTCTCTTTTCTTTTACGTTAACCTAGTAACAGTGACTCCTGCAAAATGTAGATTGGGGGTGAATGTAGACAGAGGATGAATTGTACACCTACTTAATAATAAGTTATGATGTCTTCAGCATGTTCATTGTTTTGAACTAGGACAATTCAAATAAACTACAATCAAGGCATTTTAGAGATAACCTTGGCGACAAATTACGTTTCACACAAACGCATGTTTCATTTTCGTCTGAAAATTCTCACCTTTTTAACCTGCGCTTCCTTAATCTTCTCCAGAGCCACTCGGATCTTCTCTGCTTTAAGTTTGGCAGCCTGTTCCTCCTACATACACACACACACACACACACACACACACATAAGTGTTATTTTTACGACAAATCTGATTAACACACACGTTACATAAATAATGTATTTCATCGCAATTATTCCTGACATTTTTGATTGCTAGATTCCAGCTGTACCTGATTTCTCCAACACGAAGACATTTTATTACAGATGCAACCAGGCAGACAGTGTCCCAGATGTTTAGCTCCAAAGAGCGACACCTGAATCTACTCAAAGCGAATCATCCTTACTCTCCGCTATAATCCTAATCCGACACCATTCAACATGAAAAAAAGCAATTCCCAAGATCAAGCTGGTTCCAATTTTGTATTTCTGGATTCTTGGTGTAAAAAGGCAGAGAAATCCCGAGCATAACACCACCAAATCCATGACCGACATAACAGGGAAGGAACGAGGTTTGGAGAGAGGCGGTCCCTAATCAGTATCACACATACGTATATGTCCGCCCCCTTTAGGCTAAGCAAGCCCATTTAATTTTCTCTAGGAAGCACAATCTAAAGCCTTCCCCTCTTCTCTACGCATGGGTGCACGTGTATGTCTGTGCACGCACACTTTCCTGTGACAGCTGTGCGACGGGTTTAGAATCAGTGTGTATCGGCCTCTTTGTACTGAAAGTGTATCTTGCTGCGACACACGCCTACATGAAGGGTAGTTTCTACTACCTATACTCCTGCAGAGCTGCTATATTATTGTGTTTGATTTATTGTTACATTATGTATTATATAAAATACAATAGTAATATGACAAACATGATATATTCTTGAATTATATCCTTTTTCCAAATAAAAAACAATCCCATCCCACTGTCACGGCAAACAGAAACAGGCTAATCATTAAGTGAAAGGGTCGACAGCCCGACAGATGTTCTCCTACCCATCATAAACCACCAGAACAGCACAAGACAGGAAGCTCGGACCAATTAGCTGATTGAAATAATGATCAAGCACTTTAATTTGCCGCTTGCTGGGAAAACATGCATTCACGTGGCATAAACAGGGGTGTGTTGCGGTAAGCGAGCAGAGTGTCTGAGCAGGTGTTGTGCCTGCAGGTATCTTCAGGAAAGGCCAGAGCTATGAGACATACTGATAACAAGAGCAACAGGAGATGAGAGACCGTCTACACAATGCTAAACAACAAAGGAACGGAAAGCGGCTGAATAAGAATATATCTGGCAACATTTCGTATAATTTCACAGGTTACAAAACAAATACTCTGTCCATGATCATGATGCGAGTGGTATTTTGATTTGTATAGCTTGCAATATAATTATCACCCTACTTGCTTTCACTTTTATTCATTTATTCATTACTTTATTCATTCTTTCTTTCTCTCCTTGGTCTTCCTCTTTTCCTCCTGTCTTTCCGCCATCCTCATCCTCCATCTTCTCCCTATGTACCCCATGTTCCACCTCTGCACATGTAAAATCATCTCAATCTAGCCTCCCTCACCTCATCATCCTACATGCGCTGTCCCTCTAATAAACTTGATTCTAATCCTGTCCATCTCCGTCACTCCCAATGAAGATCTTCAACTCCTCCACCGTTCCTGCACTCTTTTCGCTTCTCTAACACACTCTCCATCACTTTGCACTTTGACCCCAAGTGTTTAAACTTATCTACCTTCACCACCTCTTCTCCCTGCAACCTCACCACTCCACTGTCTTCCCTCTCATTCCCCTTCTCTCCAGTGTGTAACTCCACCTCTGCAGACTCTTCTCAACCTGCTCCCTACTCTCACCACAAATCACAATATCAACCGCAAACATCACAGTCCATGGAGATTCCTGTCTTAATTCATACGTCAATCTGTCCATCAACACAAAAAACAGGACAGGGCTCAGAGCCGATCCTTGATGCAATCCCATCTTCACCTTCAACTGTCTGTCATTCGTACTACACACTTCACTGCTGTCACACTGTCCTCATGCATGTCCTGCACCACCCGCACATACTTCTCTGCGACACATGACTTCCTCATAATAAATAAATATATAAATACATAAACACATAAATAAAACTGTGAAATTATTTATTTTCAATATTGTTTTAACAAATATAGAATAGAAAATATTTAGAGTATTCAAATGTAAAAATGTTACATTTTCACATGATCTCAAAACATTTAAACCCAAACCACTCAAATGACTAAATTATGGTTATCACCTGCTTTTTAATAAATAAATAAATAAATAAATAAATAAATAAATAAATAAATAAATAAATAGAAGTAGATAAGCCCTTCAGACCTTTTTGTAATACAGTTCTAACCCAAAACTGAAGTGACTAATTTTATATTAGTATAAAATCACTACGACACAGCAGCTAATGTGTATTTAGCTGGCAGCTGTAGCCTTTTCATATTTGATAGAAAGTCAGTTGTAACCATAATGACTCAGACAGACAAAAATAGTTTATAACTAACTGAATTGATCTGTTTATAAGAATTATTTTTTTGGAACATATATATATATATTCTGCAATGAACAGGAGTCATGTCCAGAATGTTGAACCAATCTGGCCTGGACAAACCAGGTGAAAGAAATAGGCTATTAATATGACATTTATTTAATATGCAAGTAAATTTATAAGAAAAATCAACTACGAAAAACCTGCAAGATTTGCTATACTTATAAGTTTGTAATGATGGCCATGTAAAGCAGGTCAAAGTACACAAGGGAGGTTGACAGATTTAACTCTACTCCTAGTCTAAAGGGGTTTAAGCATGATGACGTTACATGTTCTTTAAGCCTGACCTCCTACATTCACTGTCAGTGATGACAAGCCACTAAACCTGGGTTAAACATACACAACAGGCCAGTGCTTAACCCTTCAGATACCAAACAGGCACATTCGTATAACTCTGCCATTCCGAATTAAACAGCTACAATACAACATAAGCAACGTTAAACACACATATAACACTGACACTATAAGAACATCTGGATGTTTGAAAATTTATTGGGATATAAACAGTAAAAGCATTCCTAAATCAGCACTCTTACTCCATGAAGACTGATTTCAACAAGCCCTGGTGTGTGGAGTCAGCGATCCGCAGCGTCTTGATCGTTAAGCATGAGCTGGCTTGCTCTCAGACTCGTTTGAGTAATTAGGCTAAGTGCTGCTTCGTCATGACCCTTCTGTCACTGCTGACTTTATTTCTGGGTAGAAACACGCCGAACAGCACCAGTCACTCCGGAAAAGCTGCACCATTTACACCAGAACCTTATATAAAATATATATATATATATATATATATATATATATATATATATATATATATATATATATATATATATATATATATATATACATATATATATATAAAAGAATTGTTTAAGTAAAGTATTTAATGACAACCCACCTACTGTTTAATTGTGCCATTTACTATTACACACTTTACACCAGTGAGATCTACACTTTGTTTGAATAGAGACGGAAGATTCTTTACTCTAGACACCGAAATAATGAATACATTAATTGCATTTCATCGCAAAACCAAAAAGGTCACGAAGAAAATGAATGTAACTAACACTGCTGTAAACAACACATCTAAACTATTCCAATTCTGTATTTGGGAAGCTTGCACACAGTAATAGCTCCAATGTTCCTTTCTCAGTAAAATGATCCAGAAGTCCATCTGAAACACTGCCTGCTGGACCTGCACATCATTTGTAATAGACCCTGTTCTCTAATCAATGGAATATCTGCATATACAGCACTTTTACTCTGATAACCACTAACAACACAAAACAATTTTCCAGACCTGCCAACCAGGAAAAGTAAAAACTATCAATCCAATTCCAATTCCATTTTCACATATTGATCAGAAATGTTTTAAGGTGTTTTTTTTTATTCATTTTGGATGTTTTTGATAACCAGTGTTGGGGAGTAACATGTAACGGTGTTACGTCATTTAAATTCAAAATAAGTTAAATCTGAACCATTTCATGTAAAATCGGTGCTTTAGACTACGGCATGATTTTCAACTGAAACGTGATTTTGATTTTGATTTGAACAATGATAATCGGTTTCCTTAAAGAAAAAAAAAAAAAAAAAAAATAAATAAATAATATATATATATATATATATATATATATATATATATATATATATATATATATATATATATATATATATATATAATCAGGTCTTATGGATATACACATATATATATTTATTCTCAAGCGTTTGAAACTTTTTTTTTAGAATGTTAACTTAAAGTGCCACCTAGTGGACAAAGAAATAAAATGTAATCAGTTACTTTACTTTTATAAAGTAATCTGCAATCTATTACATTTCCAATGTAACCTTCCCACACTGTTGATAACTCTTAGCTGTTAAAATGTATTCATGCAAAATGCATAAAGGTTGGCAGCTCTCAATTGTCATGAAAGGAAAACTATAAAGTTAACATTTAACTCACTGTACAACATTCATTTAGGATGTTTCAAAGACAAAAATTTTAACAACAACAAGATTTACAAATATGGTGGCCTATGATTCAAATGTTTCATAGGTACTATAGCTAAATGTAGTAGAATGTAGTAGAGTTTTTATATAATGATATATATATATATATATATATATATATATATACACACAATGATTATTAAACCACTTGTTTTTGAAAACCATTTTGTCTTTGATTTGCACACAAAATACTACAAACACAACACACAAACGTAAATGCTCAGATGTTGTTATAATGAGCTGCATTTGCGCCGCAAAGAGGCTGAATCATCACTCAGAGTGCTGACACATGCAAACACATGCTTTTCACATCAACACTGAGCAGACTGTCGTAGTGCTAGACCACACTCCTCTCTCCCCTTAGCAACGGGGATGATTTTCTAGTCTACACATTAGAATGCCGTAAATTCTTTCCATGTGATGGATGCTTGCTGTGAGCATGCTGTGATTACCGCATAAATACTCATAAGGATCATAGCTAATGTGTCTAGCACTACGACGATGAACGCCAACGCGTGACATGAACGAGCAGTGCATAGTTCAAACCAATACCGAAATATATGCAAAATATACCAACCAGTCAAAACATTCCTGCCGAAGACTAAACTGAAATTATAATTCTCTCCATAACCGAGATGCATAATTATTGCTTGTCATATATTTACAGCTTAACATTGTATAACAAACGGAGGGACCAGGGTTCAGGATCAGGTTAGGGGATGAAGCAAACCTGATAAAATGAAAAAGCAAACATGCAAGAGCAAGGGGAACGTCAGGAGGGCATGACGCTGATGCAGGATGATGTTAAAAAGCCACAGGAAGAGAGTGTTACATGCAAACAGAGAGAAATCAGGGTGTCACCTTCGTCAGCAAGTGAGAGGGCTTTCCTGCAATGTTTTTCAGAATCAGAGAAGTCTCCCTGTCCAGATACGAGTGCTTTGAGCAAAAGAGAGAGAGAGAGAGAGAGAGAGAGAGAGAGAGCTGTGATTATCAGTGTTCTGCAAATCTGTGAAAGCACAGCGGATTAAAGCAGGTAGAGGTCACAGGACCTGTAAATGCAATAAATGTGGAAGATTAATTGAAACAGTTCTTTATTTAGTTATGATTTAATTTCTATATATATGATGTGCAAGTTGAACACAAACACGTTTCTAAAGAAAATTACGCAATACATTTTATTGAATTGCTTTTATTGTTATAGATGGTGATGCATTATATTAGATGCAGCTCACATTTCAGAGCATGTGATGCACACCACATGCATTAGATGTGAGCTGTAATGACGCAAGGATAAATTCACAAAACGCTCGTCTCCTACACATCAGAAATGCAATTTTTGTTGTTGTTTTTTTGTAAGTGAAAAAGTCAAATTGTCTATGCGATAGCCTTCCAGGGATAAGTGACGATGGAAGTGTTCAGATACCATCTAAAGACCTAACTCTTCTTGAACTTCAGAACTTTAATTTTAGTGACTGATGACAGTCAGTAAAATTAGAGACATCGAAGTACTTCATCCCTCTGGAGAAAATAATCGACTAAATTCCATAAATGCAAAGAATATTGATTCGGTATCGCTCGGATTTTTCGCTCTGCAATTTACTTCAGTTATAACACTTTTACATCTGTCTGGAATTCACAGAGAGTCAAATGATTAGCAAAATGACTTTAGCTCCGAGCTGCACCTTGACGTGTGGCTATAATCACGTCTGCACAAAGAGGGAAAGTGGCTTTCGCTTTGGATCTCTTGACTTAAAAAAAAAAAAAAAAACCTGACATGCAGAAACCTGACCCTTCCACTTAATCCCCACATCTGCTGCCTCCATCTCAGTCATCCCTGTCAGGCTTTTTCTGTAACAACCAAGGCAGCAGTTGGTTCGTGTTTGTTGTATTCCGGCAAAGGTTACATTTGCTAAAAGAATATGATTGGGGTGTATTTAAAGCATGCTCTGCTTTTGCTAAATTCCACTGTGGTATGTCTGGTAGAGAGAGTGCTGCCGAAAAAAAACAAAAAAACAAACAAGTCAATCCATCACGATGCAACGGTTCGTGTGTCTCTAGACTGCCTGTCTGTGATTTTAGACTAATGCGGTCTTAATGGACCTGGATCTGTTTGTGATTGGAACAGATGAGTGCAGCGAGTGTAGGAGGCTATGAATGTCCTGATTAGATGCTATAGACGTGAAGAATGAAAGGGTGACTGGAAAAAAAAAAGAGCTGGCCTATTTACCACATACATTCAATCCAACACACCCACAACTTTATTACAATAAACAGCATCATTTCTTTATTGTATTTTACTATTTACCAAACACTTCTTCCTTTTTCAGTGTCTTGGCATTAAAAAAAACCCTCAACTGAATTTAAGGTTGCTTAAGTTTGTATCATTCCAAAGTACCAATTTGGAGATTTTTTGTAGGCCGCTCTGGATAAGGGATTAAATATATATATAAATACAATATAAATGTATTTTATTTGTAGCTGTATCTATAGCATGTCAGCCTATTATGCTTTGGTTCACATTAAACGAGACAGTTACCTCTGAGCTTTGCTGGCTATGCTCCTGTAGACCATCCTGCTCGGGTTGCCTCAACTTGTCCATCTCCAGCGAGT
The DNA here is from genome assembly GCA_030449085.1 of Kryptopterus vitreolus. Lineage (NCBI taxonomy): Eukaryota > Metazoa > Chordata > Actinopteri > Siluriformes > Siluridae > Kryptopterus > Kryptopterus vitreolus. The sequence continues at coordinate 5,998,515 of JACRUU010000011.1, read as the reverse complement.
CCACGCTGGATGCCGAGGCCGAGTTGATGCTGGAGCGCGACGAGTGCACAATGGAGCGAACATCATGCTCGATGACGGTCCCTACGGAGCCGGTGCGCCGGTGATGCTGATGGGCAGGCCTCCTCATGGTCGAGGAGGAATACGGCGCTGAAGAGGTGGAGGCGAGGGACGCTGTACTGTGGCGTGCCGCGTCATCCATGCTCTGAGAGGCGCGCTCCAGCTGGGCCGTGATGTCGTCCAGGGAGAAGTTGGAGGCGAGCGCAGGCCTGATGGTAGATGCAGGTGAGACACGAGTGCTGCTGCTACTGCTGCTGCCTCCGCTACCTCCACTGCTGCCGCCACTTCCACCCGTGTGCTTCACGCTGTGGCTGCGACCAGCCGGAGGTTTCTGTCGCACTTTAGCTTCTCCGCTCAGGCCTAGCCTTGCAGAGCCACCACCCGGTTTGCCGATGGTGCTCAGCTCCTGCTCGATAGAGCACAGGTCTGCCATTAGAGCGTCCAGATCCACAGAGTCCCCCTGGTTTAGAGCCTCTGTGTGATGAAGTAAACAGAGCGTTTGGTTACAGTATGAATGTTTATAATTATTACAATATTTATAAAGGAAGATATAATTCAAAATAACTTCTAATGAACACCTGCTATGTGTTTATCAGAGGCGAATCATGTTTGGAAAAGCTTTATATTGAAGATGTAAATGCGAAAGAGCAGACCGACCGTTAATGTTGTATATGGAGAAGCGGTACGAGAAGTTTGCCATGTTAGTCTCCTGTCTGAGAGGAGCTTTCTGAACCCCTTTCTCTGTCTTTCCATCATCCAGACTCTGCAAAGCAACACACAGCCGCAAGGAGAAAAAGATTAGTCCTTCATTTATTTCACAGAAACTGACAAACAGATGTAATTTAATATCATATTTACAACGTAAAAACACAGAAAGACGTTGACAGACTGTTTATATGAACTCTGGGTACTAATAGTCTTATAATCTGCAGAGAACTGCCTGCAGTCAAAATAAGACATAGAAGTTACTAAGATAATAACTAAGATTCCTAAAATAAAAAAAAATGAAGATAAACATTCACTAATATTCCTAATAAAATTCCCTTATAAAGAACATAGTATATATAGTACATACATATAGTCTATTAATATATGGAAAAATACAATATAGTTGTAAAATAACACACACACACACACACACACACACACACACACACACACACACACACACACACACACACACACACACACACACACACACACACGCACACACACACACACACACACACACACACACACACACACACACACACACACCTTGGTTAGCTTGTCCAGCTCCCCGAGCCAAGCCCCAAACATCTGGTCCAGGTCCTGGTCTTCCTTATCACTGTCTTCCTCAGCAGCATGGTCCAGCTCGTCATCTGAGAACTGCTCCATCTGCAAAACACACACTTATAAGTATACAAAATATACAATTTTATATCTAACACTTCATAGCATCAGATAACACAATAAAAAAAAAGCCTAAACAAGTACATCTGTGAACCTAAATCAATTTGCTTTATTTAAATAAAGACATACTATTTTATGCAAGAGAGAACACAATAATGATCTTACACTGCCCCCTGGTGTTAATGAACAAAACAAATCCCTGGAAACCCTACAGACTAAGAATGGATGTTTTTTTTTTTCTTTTAACATGTTTCAACAATTGACACCATGCAGAGTAATCACTGCTTATAACAACTTAAACATCTTTGAAGTTACCATCAACAGTGATTGATTTATTAATGATGCAGAGAGAAAAGCCTGCAGTGTGAATAAACACATGAGATAAACAGATGTGAAGTGTGTTTGTGTGTGTGTGTGTGTATGTGTTTGGAGAGAGAGGGAGAGAGAGGAGAGGAGAGGATCTGACAGACAACAGTACACTTGTAAAACACTCGGACATTATCTCATGTCCACACATACTTCTGGGATATTGTCTATAAAGTGAAACAAGCAATAACTGTCAAGCAATCACTGTCATTACTGTTAACTTTTTCATGCTCTAAATTCTCAGCAGCACATGTTAACACAAACTCCG